>OX457082.1:2075631-2303016 GCA_949752815.1 Conops quadrifasciatus | reverse complement strand
TATTATATTATATTATATTATATTTGTTAATAATAAGAAAAAATATAAGTTCATGTTGCACCCTGCTGCGACATTCTAAAATTTTGTAATTTATCAGTATTACGTTTAATATTCCACATTTTTAACATTCCACACCTTTGGTGAGAAACAGTAAATCACATTATCACATTATTAAAGTTTATCACATTACTTTATAATTTCTCACGCGTCGCAGAGTGCAATATGAATCCTTGCAATTTTGTACCTGGCAGCGATAGCATGGAAGCACGAAAATATTTATGCTGTCGCTGCACTTCTCACGGTATGGTACGTAAACAACTTGTATTGTATAATAATATTTGTTATAAAACTGGAATGAGTTTAGTAATAAAACACAGTTCAACATTAACATTCGACGTTGTCTCATCATTTTCATATTCAAAATCAAACCTTGTTAGTTGTAGTTCAAGTGCTACAACTAACCCAGCAATCAGTTCAGGTGAAATTTACCTGAAGTTATCAACTACGATATTCTGGTTCAAGTGCCAGTAATATTATCAGAAATATTTACCTGAAGTTAATAACTGCGATATTCTGGTTCAAGTGCCAGTAATATCATTAAAAATCAATAATTGTATTTTGTGGTTCAAGTGCCATCAAAATACAAACTCAAGAAAAACGCTTCTTGTTTTAACATTTGGTGACCCCGACGTGATAACGTCTTTTGATTAACAATGGAGGAACTGGCACAAGCTCAGTTGTCGCTCGGCAAGAAAATCCAGCAAATTGTAACCAACTTTAGAAAGGATTCAGCTGAGCGCAAGAAGGCTGAAGGATACATTGAAGATAGGCTGCGCCGATTAATAGATTCATGGACCGAGTTTGAAATGAACGACAACCAGATCAGGGTTCTAGAGCCAGCCCCACTCACTCACGACTATTTCACCAACGATTATTATGGAGAAATATCAGCAATTTTTGAACGCTATCGCGACGAATTTACAAAGATTAGAGACTCCCAAAAACTGAAGGAGATGTCAATTCCAATTTCAATTCAGAAGCCTCCAGTCAATCAAGCTGCTGCTATGCTTGACGATCCTGTCAATGGAGAGGCTCTCAAGCTTTTACGTAGACAAACTGCAATGATCAATTCATTACAGAGATTTTTGTCCTCATTGTCAGCAGTAATCGAAAATCAACCACCACAGTATTACGAGGTCAAACTCAACAATTTGAAACAACTTTGGCAACAAATCGAATGCGTCAATTTCTCTATATGGGAGATTCATGACACACCCGAGACACTGAGTTACAAACAAACTAGATATCTTGAGCTGGAAAAATCGGTCCATGAGGCAATAATTGACTTAACAATAAAATCAACTAAGCCAGCCAACCATCCAACAACAATGCCACCAGTTGTAACAACAATTGACAGCCTATCACAGTTACCCAAAATCGACATTCCCAAATTTGATGGGAATTACACAACATGGCGCCAATTCTTCGATCTATTCTCGGAGATAATCCATAAAAGATCAATACCAAAAACTCAAAAGTTTTGGTATTTA
Source organism: Conops quadrifasciatus (assembly GCA_949752815.1). Classification (NCBI taxonomy): domain Eukaryota; kingdom Metazoa; phylum Arthropoda; class Insecta; order Diptera; family Conopidae; genus Conops; species Conops quadrifasciatus. The sequence goes on along the minus strand of OX457082.1, from coordinate 2,301,466 downwards.
AAGACCAATGTAAGCGGAGAAGCTGAAAGGCTAATTCGTCATCTAAGCCTGACAACTGAAAATTATGATACAGCATGGAACATGCTGCAAGATCGATATGAAAATCAAAGGATATTGACATCCAATATAATTCAAAAAATTTTAGGGCAGCAATCCATTTCTGCAGACAACGCTTCAGCAAATGCTATAAAAAACATGCATGTGATTACACAGGAAAATTTGCGTGCCTTAGAAAATCTGGGCACAACCACAGCCACTTGGGATCCAATCTTACTCCACATATTGGTTAAGAAATTAGACAAGCAGAGTCATATTTTATATGAACAATCATTAGAAAACCCTAAGGAGAACCAAAAGGTGCAATCATTTTTAAAATTCCTTGAAAACCGTTTTCAAACATTAGAAGTCCTTGGACAAAAAGAAAGGAGTATAATAAAAGCTCTTACATCCACTGTACCAAAACAAGAAATAATAAATTTGTGTCATTTCTGCCGATCTGGGAACCATGCACTGTATGCATGCAAACAGTTTCTGCAGTCAACAGTTCCAAAAAGGCTCGCTTTCGTTCAACAAACCCAACGCTGCCTGAATTGTTTGAGACCCGGTCATAAATCCGACAATTGTTTAATGCGAGCATGTACTAAATGTCCTAAAAAACACAACACCCTTTTGCATGTAAGCAGGAATACAATTCAAGAAGGAGACAAACACAATAAATCTCCAGAGCCTGTAACATTGATGTCTTCAAGCAAGCAATTAAAAAGGAATTACGTTTTGCTAGCAACAGCAAGAATAAGAATCAGCATGAACAACGGGCAATATACTGAGTGCAGAGCAATCCTAGACTCAGGATCTCAAGTCAATTTAATCAGTGAAAAACTTGTCAAAATCCTGGGATTGAAATCCAAACCCACTTCAATTTGGATAGAGGGAATTGGAAAGGGCAAACAAAGTGCGAGACATCGAATCAATGCCAATATTAAATCAAGACTAAATGGATTTGAGGTTCCATTTGAAGCCTACGTATTGCCAAAAATCGTGTCCGTTCAACCAACGCAGTACATAGATACTTCTTCATGGCCTTTACCAAAAAACATTAAATTGGCAGATCCTGACTTTCAGCGACCGGATAGTATTGACGTTCTAATAGGAGCTGAATATTATCACCAACTTCTCGCTATTGGACAAATAAAAATGGAACCTAGCCTTCCGATCCTACAAAACACCGTTTTTGGATGGATACTTTCCGGAACGGTAAATGAAGGTTGCGCAAGTACTGTAACCTGCGGAGTGTGCAGTGAAGACGAGTCAACAGACCAAATTCTGGAAAGGTTCTGGAAATTAGACGATAACCTTGAAGATAAATCAACTCTTAGTGAAGGAGAAAGGCAATGCGAATTACATTTTGCGCAACACACTTGTCGTGTCCCTGATGGTCGTTTCATGGTAAGGATTCCATTTTCTAAAGAACCAACGTCACTTGGAGAATCTCTTCAGGTCTGTCGAAACAGATTCTTGGCAATTGAGAAACGTCTATCAAAAAATCCTGAACTCAAAACGAAATATGTTGATTTTATGGATGAATACGAATCCCTGGGGCACATGAAAGAAATAAATTTTGAAAATATTTTAACACCACATTATTTCATTCCACATCATTCTGTGTTAAAACCAGACAGCAGCACCACGAAACTTAGAGTTGTTTTCGACGCGTCCTGCAAAACATCATCTGGATTGTCCCTCAATGACATAATGCACAATGGACCCGTCGTTCAAAATGACATTTTTTCCATATTGCTCCGCTTCCGTTTCCCAAGATTTGTGTTTACTACAGATGTGGAAAAAATGTATAGACAAATATTAATCCATCCAGAATGAAAGATTCCAACTCATTGTTTGGAGAAAGGATCCTCATGACGTCCTGAAATATTACAGTCTTCACACAGTTACTTATGGAACGCGTGCTGCTCCTTATTTAGCAACAAAATGTCTACAACAGCTTGCCAAGGAAAATAAGGATCGTTTTCCCTTGGCAGCAAGGACACTCCAAAGAGATTTTTATGTAGATGACGGATTATCCGGAGCCAATAGCCTGTATGAAGCCATAAATATACAAACGCAGCTGTCCACCATTCTAGGAACAGCAGGTCTAAAATTACGCAAATGGTGCGCCAATCATCCGCAGTTATTGCAAGACATCCCAACCATGGATCAAGAAGTAAATTTGGATTTCTCAACTAATGCTGACACTACAATCAAAACCCTTGGACTGGTATGGGCACCAAAAACAGACATTTTCCAGGTTAAGGCAAGCACAAATGTCATAAATCAAATTACTAAAAGGTCAGTCACTTCAGATTTAGCCAGAATCTAAGACCCTTTAGGAATATTGGCACCGGTGATAGTTACTGCAAAAATTTTCATTCAGCAATTATGGCAGTTAAAATTGGATTGGGACGAAGCCTTGCCTCTGGAAATGCATACACGATGGTTAAATTTCCGCAATAACATACAGGATCTGAATAACGCTAAGATACCGAGACATATTTTCAACCACAAACAACCAAAATCCTTTCAACTTCATGCCTTTGCTGATGCTTCTGAAAAGGCTTATGGAGCTGCCATCTACGTACGATCAACACATCAGGATGGAACAATTTTAGTGCGATTGCTATGCGCCAAATCAAAAGTGGCTCCACTAAAGACACAATCAATTCCGCGTTTGGAGCTGTGTGCTGCACTGTTAAGTGCACAACTGATGAACAGAGTAAGATTGGAAATCAATCATAAAGATGAACCCAGTCACTTTTGGACAGATTCGGAAATAGTTTTAAATTGGATCAATTCGTGCTCGTCCTCTTATCAAACATTCGTCGCCCACCGGATAACAAAAATACAAGCATTATCACTGCCTGAGCAATGGCGTCATGTGAGGTCAAAGGATAACCCTGCCGACATTTTATCACGAGGATTGCGACCGAAGGAGATAATATCATCAAATATGTGGTTTTATGGACCGTTCTTTCTCCACGGAAGGGAGTCTATGTGGCCTCCTCTTTTTTCTAAAGAGCACGCAATATTCAACGACTCAGAAATCAAAAGAAAGTCTGTTGTAACAGCCTTCAGTAAAGTTCAGACAGAAGATATACTCTACACCATCAAATCTCACAACTCCTTTTTTACGCTACAAAAAATTGTGGGCTACATGCTGAGATTCGTCAAACATGCAAAAATTGATCGGAAAGCTCGATCGCAACATATTACACTTACTCCACAAGAACTTAGTGAATCACTTCTGAAAATTATTCGAGTCGTACAACAGACAGATTTCAAAGAGGAGATAAATCAATTGCGTAAGCACAAAGAAGTAGCCAGAACAAGTTGTTTGTACAATTTATCTCCATTTCTTGACGAAAGAGGATTAATAAGAGTTGGAGGCCGGCTCACAAACTCATTTTTGTCATTTGATGCAAAACATCCAATGTTAATTCCGTATAATGATCCAATTGTCAAATTGCTGATGGAATCAATCCACAGAAATCAGCGTCATTGTGGTCCACAAGCACTACTAGCAGAAACAAGACCCATCAAGGGAAAAATAATGGCACGATCCATCGTTCAACATTGTGTACGATGCACTAAAGCAAAACCTATGTTATACAATCAAATCATGGGAAACTTACCAGCAGCACGAGTGCAACCTTCCCGACCCTTTCTGAATACGGGCATTGACTACTGTGGACCATTTTGGATCCATTTCAAATGTAGAGGTAAAAAACCTCAAAAGGCTTATGTATCCGTTTTTTGCTGTTTTGCAACGAAAGCTGTCCATTTAGAGGTAGTCAGCGATTTGACCACTGATGCCTTTTTGGGAGCGCTAAAGCGTTTCATCGCTCGAAGAGGTCATTGTAAAAGTATTTACTGCGACAATGCAACAAACTTTATAGGCGCAAAAAATCAGTTAGCTGAATTATCAGATGCAATCCTCAACAATAAATCTCAAGAAATCATCAAAAATTTATGCAACGAGAAAGGAATAACGTTCAATTTTGTACCTCCTCGAGCTCCACATTTTGGAGGTTTATGGGAAGCAGCCGTTAAATCTGCTAAACATCTTCTTGTGCGTAGTACAGCAACAGCTTCCCTTACTTACGAAGAACTAGGAACTGTTATTGCGGAAATCGAAGCTATCTTGAATTCGAGACCATTAACTCCAATGTCAAATAACCCAAATGACTTGACAGCTTTAACAGCAGGTCATTTTTTAATTGGAGAACCGTTAACCGCTTCTCCAGACGTAAACGCAACAGTAACTAAACCAAGTCTTCTAACAAGATGGAAATTGGTGTCTCATTTGAAGGCAGAATTTTGGAGACGTTGGTCAAAGGAATATCTAAACGAGTTACAATATCGAAATAAATGGAAGGATTCATCACCTAATGTTGAAATAGGCACCATGGTAATTGTGAAAGAAGACAACAGTCCTGCTCTGCAATGGCCCTTGGGTAGAATTGTAAAAACTTACACTGGACAAGATGGCTTCGTGCGAGTAGCTGATGTAAAAACTGCTAAGGGTATTTGGAAACGGCCCATACATCGCCTAGCGCCATTATTCCCAGCTGAACACGATGATAGTGTCAATAATGAGCAAGTTAACTTGCCAACAGAAGTCGACGATCAGCAACCATCTACCAGTAAAACACAAGGATCTAATACTCAACATTCTACCAAAAAACGATTTCAAGCGGCAAAAGGGAAATCCTCTAAGCGTCAAAGAGGATTTTCAGCAATCACTATACTGTCGCTATTTCTGACATTAATTGGATTAGCTCTAACCGACACCAACGTGCAAATGGAACCCTTCAGTACTCAACCGGGGCTCTACTTCGAGTCATTAGGATTGGCCCACCTAACCACGACACAATGGAACATTATTATATATTTCAACATGACTTCCTACTGGAAGGAATATCAAAATATTGTCAGCGGTGTGAACGCGGCTGCTCAATTTTGCCGGCCGTTAAATCATCTAATTTCATGTACGAAAACCGTCTCCCAGTTCCAAGCAAGATTAAAAGAAATTCAACAATTTAATTTATTGTTGACACCAACGGACAAGGCTCGACATAAAAGAACTGCTCCACTCGCCATAGTAGGATCCATAGCAAATGCGCTATTTGGAGTATTGGATTCCGACTATGCCGAAAAAATGTGCAAGATAATCAATGACATTGATCGGAATCAGAATCACGTATGGAATCTTCTTAAAAACCAGACATCAGTTATTGACGCCACTGCAAATATAATGAAGCAAAACTATGAAGAGTTGCAGAGCTTGGAAGAACATCTCACAGATGTATCAAGGCAAATCAAAGAATTATTTCAGTGGTCTCATGAACACAAACGGACAGAAGTCTTTAACGCTCTCTCTCTAAGGATATTGATGGCCATCGATAGCTATCAGAAAATGCAAACGCTGTTATTAGAAGTGCTCACTGATGCTCATCACAGTAAGGTTCACACAGAGCTGTTAAATCCATCTCAATTAAAAGAACAAATTAATATTATAAGAAGCCAGATACCATCATACTTAAGGGTTCCTAGCATTAATCTGGACACCATAGAACTATACAAGCTTTTGACAATTGAAGGACGAATCATGAATTCTCAGATAATCTTTAAATTACAACTACCACTATTTGATCACGAGCCTTTCCAACTGATCCACGTCGTTTCGATCCCTACGAAGCTCAACAATGATACCTTTGTTATAATTGACGACCATGCAGAATTTCTAAGCGTCAATTTACATCGTGATCAGTACTACCCGATGACAACACAAGAATTAAGCGCATGTTCGACAATCGGATCCATTGGACATATCTGCAAACTACAACATCCAATCTACAAAATAGGATCAGTTACCAGTGCATGCGAAATTAGTTTTCTCACACAAGCACCTAAATTATCAAAATGTACAATAAAAAGACTTGCAAGATTGCCACACTGGATACAGCTAGTAGAAACCAACGCATTAATTTACTTCTGCGAACATCCACGAACAGTCAATGTTCTCTGCAATTCTTCAGTTTCGGTATTAAGATTAACAGGAGTCGGACGTATTACCATTCACCCCGGATGTGTTATGAAAGACGAATCAAGCACAGTGACAGCTCACACAACATTCAGTACAACGTCAGTAACCGCATTAATGACAACCATAGACCTTGCCGCATTACTGCAAAACGATACAGCCTTAACAATGACTACATTGTCTCCACTTCACACTTATAGCAATCTTACATCAAAATTGAATGACCTCCAAAGAAAAATTCAGCAATTGAAGGAAGAAGAAAACAAAGAGCTAATTAGTTTTCAAGGAATTCATCAATATAGCATTAGCTACATTAGTCTCTTCATCGCTCTAGCCATAGTGGCTTACCTGTACTTCAAATGCCGTCAATTCAGATCCAAAACAACGATACTACAAAATCCAATTCCTGCTCCTAGAGTCTCAGATTTCAAAGTAAATTTCAATGCAAACGAAGTCTAGTTGAGGTTACCCTCAACCGGGGGAGGATGTTAATAATAAGAAAAAATATAAGTTCATGTTGCACCCTGCTGCGACATTCTAAAATTTTGCTTATCAGTATTACGTTTAATATTCCACATTTTTAACATTCCACACCTTTGGTGAGAAACAGTAAATCACATTATCACATTATTAAAGTTTATCACATTACTTTATAATTTCTCACGCGTCGCAGAGTGCAATATGAATCCTTGCAATTTTGTACCTGGCAGCGATAGCATGGAAGCACGAAAATATTTATGCTGTCGCTGCACTTCTCACGGTATGGTACGTAAACAACTTGTATTGTATAATAATATTTGTTATAAAACTAGAATGAGTTTAGTAATAAAACACAGTTCAACATTAACATTCGACGTTGTCTCATCATTTTCATATTCAAAATCAAACCTTGTTAGTTGTAGTTCAAGTGCTACAACTAACCCAGCAATCAGTTCAGGTGAAATTTACCTGAAGTTATCAACTACGATATTCTGGTTCAAGTGCCAGTAATATTATCAGCGATATTCTGGTTCAAGTGCCAGTAATATCATTAAAAATCAATAATTGTATTTTGTGATTCAAGTGCCATCAAAATACAAACTATTATATTATATTATATTATATTATATTATATTATATTATATTATATTATATTATATTATATTATATTATATTATATTATATTATATTATATTATATTATATTATATTATATTATATTATATTATATTATATTATATTATATTATATTATATTATATTATATTATATTATATTATATTATATTATATTATATTATATTATATTATATTATATTATATTATATTATATTATATTATATTATATTATATTATATTATATTATATTATATTATATTATATTATATTATATTATATTATATTATATTATATTATATTATATTATATTATATTATATTATATTATATTATATTATATTATATTATATTATATTATATTATATTATATTATATTATATTATATTATATTATATTATATTATATTATATTATATTATATTATATTATATTATATTATATTATATTATATTATATTATATTATATTATATTATATTATATTATATTATATTATATTATATTATATTATATTATATTATATTATATTATATTATATTATATTATATTATATTATATTATATTATATTATATTATATTATATTATATTATATTATATTATATTATATTATATTATATTATATTATATTATATTATATTATATTATATTATATTATATTATATTATATTATATTATATTATATTATATTATATTATATTATATTATATTATATTATATTATATTATATTATATTATATTATATTATATTATATTATATTATATTATATTATATTATATTATATTATATTATATTATATTATATTATATTATATTATATTATATTATATTATATTATATTATATTATATTATATTATATTATATTATATTATATTATATTATATTATATTATATTATATTATATTATATTATATTATATTATATTATATTATATTATATTATATTATATTATATTATATTATATTATATTATATTATATTATATTATATTATATTATATTATATTATATTATATTATATTATATTATATTATATTATATTATATTATATTATATTATATTATATTATATTATATTATATTATATTATATTATATTATATTATATTATATTATATTATATTATATTATATTATATTATATTATATTATATTATATTATATTATATTATATTATATTATATTATATTATATTATATTATATTATATTATATTATATTATATTATATTATATTATATTATATTATATTATATTATATTATATTATATTATATTATATTATATTATATTATATTATATTATATTATATTATATTATATTATATTATATTATATTATATTATATTATATTATATTATATTATATTATATTATATTATATTATATTATATTATATTATATTATATTATATTATATTATATTATATTATATTATATTATATTATATTATATTATATTATATTATATTATATTATATTATATTATATATTATATTATATTATATTATATTATATTATAATATATTATATTATATTATATTATATTATATTATATTATATTATATTATATTATATTAACAGAACAAAATGATTTGTTTTGTCCGAAGACGGTCAGAGCGTATTGCGTATCACGGCATATGGCGCGATTGTTTCGTGTACGCTATAGAATTATTTCATACATGTTTTCTACGCTCATAAAAACGCTCGTCGAAACGCTCGACGCTTGTAGAAACTTGCAATGATTTTCGCTACAAGCATTTAATTACGCATTATCAGATAAGTAGTTTCGAAGTTCCAAGAGAGATTCATCGAGCAGTCAAAGGACTCGATAGACTTGCATTTTAGAAAGCTACTAAGTATTGTACATTTCTACATAACTTGGGTGTAGTTTTCATAAAAGACTACTTGCGTTATGATGCTTTTGAACATTTCTTGTGCTTATTTTGTGCTATAACCATTTGTTCAGTCGATAACTATCGATATTTGCTTCCATTGGGAAGACATTCATTACACTATTACATAGACAAATATATGGAACTTTACAAAAAGTACTCTATTACAAGTCATGTACATAGTCTATGCCACTTGGTAGAAGAGGTTGAAAAATTTGGCAGTTTGCAATCATTTCCTGCGTATCCATTTAAAAACCTACTTTACACCTGAAAAACTTTGTTGCGAACGGGCGCACACTCTTTAGCCCAGGCTGCCAAAAGAATTATGGAACTAACAAAATTAAATGAATTCGGTAAAATCTCCACAGTATCATCCTGTTCTAAAAAATAAAAATAACGACGGAACCTTTAATACTATCAGTTTTGAACTTTTACGTTGAGTCATGAAGTTTAATACTGCAAGTTTAGTGGTTTTTGAGTCAAAATACTAACTTATTCGTCCCTAAATGTTCGGTTTTTAAATCAGCTAAACCTGCGTGGTATAATAAAGCTTTGATAAATATTAATAACGCTAAAAATAAAGCCTATAGACGTTACAGGAAATCTAAAAATGACCCAATCCTTTATGCGAACTATTACATCCTCAAGAGAAAATTTTATATTCTAAATAAATTCTTGTATAACAATTACATTTTTCGAATAGAAACGAATCTCAGGAAGAATAGTAAGTGCTTTTGGCATTATATTAATAGCAAAAGAGGGTCATCAAATATCCCGTCATCAATGGAATACCTGGGTGAATCATCTTCGGATCCTACTAAAATTTGTAACATGTTTGCGGAATTTTTTCGTTCAGTCTACAGTCCTCCATCCTACCGCGCAGAGTCAATTGAGGAAAACTCTGAGCCTCTTATGGATATTGGTAGTGTTCAATTAAGCATTAGTGATGTGTTGGAGGGTTTACAGCTTTTAAGCTTGGACAAGCAGCCTGGAGTGGATGGTTTTCCACCCTGTATACTCAAGAATTGTGCTGAGGCCCTTGCTTGTCCGTTATATTTAATCTTTGCCCAATCGCTAGAGACCGGCATATTTGTAAGTGAATGGAAAGATTCGTTTATCACGCCGATTCATAAAGCAGGTTCTAAAAATGTTGTGTCGAACTACAGACCCATTTGCAAAATCTCTGCTATTCCTAAACTTTTTGAGAAGTTAGTTCAATCTAAACTATTTTTCCGAGTTAAGGGCGCTATATCACATCTTCAGCATGGTTTCATTGCTGGGAGATCTACCTCAACTAATCTAACAATTTTCTGCAATTATGTGGTAAAAGGTATGGGTAATGGTTTGCAATGTGATGTTATTTATACAGATTTTTCTAAGGCATTCGATAAAGTTGATCACGAATTATTACTACATAAGCTTATTAAAATAGGGTTTCACTCCAGTCTTTTAAATTGGTTGAAATCTTATCTTTCTGGTCGTCGACAAATAGTTAGGTTAATTAATTCAGTATCAAATCCTTTTTTAGTCACTTCTGGTGTTCCCCAGGGTAGTCATTTGGGGCCCTTACTTTTTCTCCTCTTTATTAATTGTTGAATTTATGCAACCGTGCAACCCAGAATGCATTTTGTACTATTTTGTCTTTCTTTCTTCCTTATTTTTCTTCTTATAAGTTGTTCATTTCCGTTTTAACATTAGGTCTCTTTGAAATAAAATCTGAACAGAGCAACACGTGTTTTTCTTTGATCAATTATTTTTAACAAAGGTTATGGGCCCAGAGTAGGTCTCTGACGGTAATCGGTAAAAATTTGATCGGTAATAATGTCGGGCGCCGTAGCAAATATAGAAAAGCTAGACAGCGAAAATTACGCAACATGGAGTGTACAGGTTAAAAGCCTATTAATAACTTTAGATTTGTGGGACACGATTATTAGTGAATGTCCGGTGGCGGAAGACCAAAAAGTTGCATGGATCAAGGTCGATAGCAAGGCCCTCGCAACAATAACTTTATGTTTGAAACCGAGTGAAATTATACACGTGAAAAATTCTAAGAGTGCAAAAAGCGCATGGGAAACGTTAAGTGGACTTTACAAGGCAGACACTGCCAGCAGAAAGGTTAATTTGTTTAAAAGGCTGGTTCGGTTACGAATTAAAAACAGTGTAAAATTTTCGGTTCAAATAAATGAATTCTGTTCCATATGCGAAGAATTAAGAGAAATTCAGGTGAAGATTAATGACGATTTCCTAAGTGTCGTACTGCTATGCAGTCTTCCAGACGAAATGGAAAGTTTCGTTGTAGCTATGGAGAGCAGAGATAGTCTGCCCAAAATGGAGAACTTGATCTCTAAAATACTGGAGGAGGAACAGAGACAAGGTGAAAAAAGTGAATTAAAAGTAGAAAGTGTTTTTACGGCGAATTCAAAAAATGAAACAAAGCGATATGCAAAAGAAAAAAATAATCAAAAGAGAAGCACGCAGTTCTCAAATCCCAAGTATAAACAGCAAACACGGTATAGTAACAACGTTAACATAAAGTGCTATCGATGTGGGAAGAGAGGACATATTCGGTCCGAGTGCAAAGAATATACATTAAATGAATCGGCTTTTGGAGTTTTTGACAAAATTAAAAGTGTCAATGAGCAAGAGTGGATCGTTGATAGCGGTGCGTCTGCTCACATGTGTAGAGATTCGTCATACTATGTCACATATAAACAAAAGAGACAACAAATCACTCTCGCGTCTGGAAAAATTATTTTTTCCGAAGGTATTGGAAATATAAAAATGAAATCAAAGCATTCAACAATAACTATGTACAACGTTTTGTATGTGCCATCATTACATTCGCATTTTATTTCTATAAGCAAAATTGTTGAAGCAGGCTTCTCGGTTATTTTTTCAAACAATCAAGCTGTTATTAAGAACAAACAAAATAATGAAGTGTTTAGAGCATTTATGAAAAATGGTGTATTTATCGCGAATATAAAAACAACTGATTCTTGTGAAACCATAAATGCTTTGTCTGCTCAGAACGATTTTAAAATTTGGCACACTCGGTACGGACACATCAACAATAAAGATTTGTATAAATTATCGAAACAAAATATGGTGCGCGGTTTGAAGTTTAAATCACCGGAAGATTTTGATTGTTTTACGTGCGCTATTTGTAAAATTCATAGAAAGGAATATCCGATGTACTCAAATATACAAACAAAAGCAGTTTTGGAGCTGCTGCACACGGATTTGTGTGGTCCCATAATTACGTCATTGGGTGGAGCAGTTTACTTTATGACCATCATTGACGACTATTCGCGTTTCATTTCGACTTTCTTCTTAAAAAATAAAACAGATGCGTTCGAGACTTTCAAACAATTTACTATAATGGTTGAAACGCAAACCGGTAGAAAAGTCAAACTGGTCCGGAGTGATAATGGAAAGGAGTTTGTGAACTCTAAGTTTTCGGCATTCTTCACAGAACGAGGCATATTGCATCAAACAACCGTTAGCTACTCACCTCAACAGAATGGAGTGGCAGAAAGGGCGAACAGGACGTTAACAGAAATGGCAAGGTGCATGATGCACGAGTCAGGACTTCCAAAATATCTATGGGCTGAAGCTATGAACACGGCCACGTATATACGAAATCGATCACCAACGGCGGTTTTGGGCAACATGACGCCATTTGAAAGATGGTATGGTAAGACTCCATCAGTTTCTCATTTTCGAATATTTGGTTGCGATGTTGTTGCTTTAGAAAAAGGCTCAAGATATGGTAAGCTGGACCCGAAAGGTACCAAATTGAAATTTGTCGGCTACGCAGAGCTTACAAAGGGTTTTAGACTGTATAATAAAGAAAAACGTAATATTGTTATCGCCAGGGATGTAATATTTTTTGAAAATTCTTTCGAAAAATTCGAGAAAGAAGAACATGAGCCTTTCCTCATCACGTTTGAGAATAATGAAGTTAATCCTGAAGAAATTGGTCAAGATGATAACGACGATCATGATAAAGAAATGTCTTCAGATAGTGAGGAAGCAATAAAAGACGAAGAAGAAGTTTGCGGTAAACGTATAAGAGGTCGTCCAAAAATAAACAGAACAGGAAAAAGAGGTAGGCCTAGAAAGGTTTTTTGCACTGAGTCTGGTCCCGTGATGCTGAACTCTATAATTGATAACCCTGTTACCATAGCAGAAGCTTTAAACTCCAGAGAATCGATGCAATGGAAACAAGCAATGGCAGACGAGTATAAATCATTAATTGAAAACGACACATGGGAGCTGGTCGACCATTCAGTGGGAAAAAATCTGATCGGATGCAAGTGGGTTTTCGCAACCAAGCGTAAGCCTGATGGATCAATCGACAAATATAAGGCAAGACTGGTCGCACAGGGGTGTTCACAAAAATATAACATTGATTATCAAGAAACATTTTCTCCAGTAATTCGACATTCGACGATACGTTTTCTTCTATGTTTGGCCGTTCAGCGTGAATTATTAATTCATCACATTGACGTCACATCAGCATATCTAAATGCTAATCTGGAAAACGAAGTATACATGAAACAACCATCAATGTTCGAAGACCCAGATAATCCCGGAAAAGTTTGTAAGCTAAAACGTGCTCTCTACGGTCTGAAACAAGCAGGGAGAGAGTGGAATGAAAAAATTAACGATATTTTTCTGAGCCTAAATTTCCGAAGGTGCAATGCAGACAGCTGTGTATACGTGAGAACAAACAGTAATGGCATTAGTTTTATTGGTCTATACGTTGACGATATTATCTTAGCATGTGAAAACACAGATGAGATAAGGGAAGTCGTGGATAAGCTTAATCAGACCATCACGGCGGTGGACAAGGGTCCAATTAAGTATTACCTTGGGATGGAAATCCAGAGGGATGGTGAACGAGGACAAATATCCATTCATCAAGAAAGTTACACTCAGAAATTGTTGCAACAATGGAAAATGACAGAATGCAATCCTGTGGCAACACCAATGGCAAGTGGAACAATCCTAGAAAAATTTGAAAAAGAGTGTACAAATTTAGATACTAAAACGTACCAAAGTTTAATTGGCGGTTTAATGTACCTGTCGATAATCTCGAGACCGGACATTGCTCATGTGGTATCTAAACTTTCTCAATTTAACTCGCATCCGCATAAACAACATTTTAAAGCAGCAAAATATCTTTTGAGATATTTGAAAGGATCTTCAAATGGGGCAATAATCTACAAAAAATCTCAACAAGATTTCATTTGCTACACAGATGCTGACTGGGGCTCGGATACGACAAATCGTAAATCGTACAGCGGACATGTTGTATTTTGGGCTGACGGTCCTGTTGCGTGGGAGTCCAAAAAACAACAGGTCGTGGCACTGAGTACGATGGAGGCAGAGTACATTGCTCTCTGTCAGGGCGTGAAAGAAGTAACATTTTTAAGAACACTTCTTAAAAAGATGGGTTGTTCAGATGACCCTAAAAAACCAACAAAAATTTTCTGTGACAACCAGGGCGCGCAGTTTTTATTGAAAAATCCAATTGTACAAAAAAGGAGTAAACACATCGACATCAGGTATCATTTTGTACGTCAGAAATATCATGAAAAGGAAATCGAGGTCGAACATGTTTCATCCTGTAAAAATGCAGCAGATGTCCTCACCAAAATTTTATACAAAGACAAACATTTGATGGCGTGTAAATTACTTAAATTGAATTTTTGATTTATTTAAAACCATGTAAAATGTTAAAGTATGTAACAATGAATTTAAATATTTTGAATCATACGTATAATTAATGCACTCGGGTTGAGGGAGAGTTTGTTGAATTTATGCAACCGTGCAACCCAGAATGCATTTTGTACTATTTTGTCTTTCTTTCTTCCTTATTTTTCTTCTTATAAGTTGTTCATTTCCGTTTTAACATTAGGTCTCTTTGAAATAAAATCTGAACAGAGCAACACGTGTTTTTCTTTGATCAATTATTTTTAACATTAATGACATTCCTCGGTTCTTAAAGTATTCGCAGTGTCTTATGTTCGCTGATGACTTAAAGATTTTTTTATCAATTAAATCCCTTAACGACTGTTATAGACTACAAAGGGATCTACAAAATTTGGTTGCTTGGTGCATAAACAATGCATTACTTCTTAACGTAGCAAAGTGCCAATCTATGACATTTGGTAGGGTGCTGAAACCAGTGATGTACACATATAGGATTGGTGAGTTACCCTTGAGTAAAATTCAAGAAAAAAAAGACCTTGGTGTAATTTTTGATGCTAAACTAAATTTCACATGCCATATTGATTATATAGTTGCTAAAGCGAATGCTATGATGGGTTTTATTTGGAGGAATTCTGTGAGTTTCAAAGACCCACATACCCTAAAGTCCCTGTATTTTGCCTTTGTTAGGCCCCACCTTGAATATTGTTCTGTAGTCTGGGATCCTTTTTATTCAGTTCATTCGAATAGAATAGAAAAAATACAAAAGCGGTTTTCTAGATTTGCTATTGGCCGACTACGTTGGAATATTCCTATGCCATGCTATAGGCCTAGATGTCTACTTCTTGGCTTACAACCGTTAGAGCAAAGACGAAAATATTTTGCTATTTCCTTTGTTTATGATATTCTAAATAATAGGATTGACTCATCTCCATTATTAGAATTGATTCACTTGCGAGTTCCTACTCGCAACGTTAGGTCGATGGATGTTTTTTTCGAACCCTTCCACAGAGTTAACTATTGCCTTAATGAACCAATGACTCGGTGCATAAGACTGGCTAACTCAGTATGTACTTCCATTGATTTCTTCAACATCTCGAGTCGTCTCGTCCTTAAAAGTGTAATTTTTAATTATTTACATTTAAATTCAAGTAGTCATTAAGATTAAGTTTATAATCTGCTCGATGAATAAATAAATAAATAAATAAATAAATAAATAAAATAATGAGATTATCAGATTAGTTAAAATTAAGTCTAGTACTAGTATGAACAGAATTATGATAAAGGGCTGTCGTATAAACAGAATTATGGATTTTTTTAAAACGCCTATAAAATCGTCTTAAATGTACAATATATTATTCCAAATGTGAA
Organism: Conops quadrifasciatus; assembly: GCA_949752815.1. NCBI lineage: Eukaryota > Metazoa > Arthropoda > Insecta > Diptera > Conopidae > Conops > Conops quadrifasciatus. The sequence goes on along the minus strand of OX457082.1, from coordinate 2,285,313 downwards.
TAAAATGAAATATCTTTTTTTAAGGTTAATTCATTAAATGCAAATTGGTAGCTTTTCCGTATAAAAATGAAGGAATTGTTTTATTTCTTTTATTCATACGATATAATAAATTTTTGTAATTTACTTAAATAAAATAAAGGATTTTGGCAAAAAAGCCGTGTGATTCTGTGGTAACCATTAATAATTGTAGCCGTATATTCAGCGTCAGTCAAGGATCTGTTCCCACCTTTTTCTCCTTTATTACTACAAAATAAATTGTATTAATATTTACTTTGAGACTTGAAATCAATTTCTCACCTTAAGCATTCTTCCATTGCATCAGATGTAAGTCGAACTTTTTTCTAAATCGTTGAACAGATTTTCGGCTTTGACTGTAGTCTTGAGCTAAAAACCGAGTTGAATTTCTTAAAGGCTTCTTGAAAAGCTCTTTTTTGCATTCTACAAGAAATTCTGGATCTTATTTTAGTACAATGCGAAACAGGAAATTAAATTTCCTGATTATTAACTTATTAAATTCAATTTTTCCTTCGCCTTTTTTACTGGTAGATGCTCCCGTTAATGAACATTTTGCTAAAAGTGATCGCTGAAATATATAGTCAACTAATTCATAGCAACAGGTCCCCCTTTACTTGCTCTTTTGCCGCCTTTCCCAACTATATGACATTTTGTCGACCTGAACAGAAGAAAAATTAGCAATAAATCACTAATATATTCAAAACCCAAGAGCAACGTCTCTAAATTATGAGCTTTATTTTCTGACGAGATTTTACGAATGTCCTGAATGTGGACCAGCGCCTCTATTTTCGTGATTACTTTTGCCAGACCTGAAGATATTATTGTGTTCTCTAATTTTATCTTACATGATGTGTTGGTTGTTTAATAAAGTTTTTTGATTTAATCAAACTGTGGACAGAACATCGGTCAGCTGCATCCTAACAATATTATTAGGCTGATTGATGCGGACGGATTTAGCAGCTTCACCATTAACCGTATTGAATGGCAAATCCTTATCTGTTATCCCTTGCGATTCCAAACAAGTTAGCAGAACAACATTTAAATCTGGCTGCGATGACCTAGAAGCCGAGAAATGTTTAATTCTTGGTTTACTTTAACAGGCGATAATAGGTCGTCGTCTTCTTTCGTCTCAGTAACGCTCTAACAGTTCCTACTCTTGCTGTTCTGCAAGGAAGTATGTAGCGATATGCCACTCTTTTACGACGCACTGCCTGGGCTCCCATTTATTTTTCCAGGTATCGCAAACAGGTTTTTAATTTTTAAATTACGTTTTCTGCTGCTCCAATTTGATAGAGGAAACAAAAAAATTATTTAGTATTTTTTTCAGCATAGCTGACTTTTTAACTGAATTTTTTTAATTTCTTGGATAATTTGAAAAGGCGGTTCGCGGAACCCCTTTTGAACAAATTTTATGTTCTTTAAATCCACAATTGTTAGCTTAATAGTTTTCGACACATTTAGGAAACAATAGTTTCCGGTCCTGTCAAAAAGTTTCATATTTGCGGATTTATGCGAACAGTTTAGTAAGGAGAAGAGACGTTACTGAACAAATTGTGTAAGCGGTTTTGTCACAATAGTGATATACAAGAATGATAGAATACAAGATAGCGTTATGCACAGGTCCGTTATTCGGCGTCAGCAAATTTGACTGTAAAAATGAAATGACAGCTGTGACGTAGCTGCACAGAGTAAAGCAATTTTGAAACCTGATTAACGCTGTCTTGTTATCTATAATTCGTAAGTTATGTATATTACTTATTATTACCATATATTATAATAACAAAGGCAATTATAAATATCTGTGCATCCCTGCCAGCCCACCGCAAGTATGGTGAGTAAACAGATGACATAATTGCAGCAAAATGGACCACAAAAAAAACACCTTCCGTGTTTATTTAGCAAAAAAAATATGCCTCTAACATTTAAATTTTAAACAAAAATATAAGATTATATAAATTATTTTGTTTAAAAAATTCTGTAAACCTTTTTTTGGTTAGGATAATTGAATTTAAGCAAATTTTTCGGTATATGAAATATTGAGTTTTAATTATGTTCCTTATAAATTTTCATAATTTTAGAATCGCGTTGTCGTTGTTCGGGGTATCACATAAACATTGCCGGTCAAATTGAAAGCGCACTAAGAATGGCATGTAGGTGACCTAATTATGCAGTTATTAAAGCTGTGAAAGCTACTAAACACTCTCATATGCAAAACCCAAAGATTAACAAAACCCAAACTCTAAAGATTAAGAAATTAGTATTATAGAGCTGATCTCTTGATTGGTCTCCAATCGACAACTTTAATGATATCAATCTCCAAGTGAACTATTTTAATGAATTGGCCCTATGCTTACATATATCAACGTCATATTCCTCTGAAGCCTAAACCTACTGCACGAAAATATCCTTGGTTTACGAACGAGGTAAAGCGCCCTATTACACTATGTGAGGTACTTTATCTTCGGTGGAAACGTTATAAGTGCCCTATCCTATATGATGGATTCAAACATGTTCGAACTGTAACTTCCCTCATCCGTCGCAACAAAATCTTTTTTCCTTAAGGGAGATTTGCAGGGGGAGGGGCATAGGCAGAAATATTTCATCCCTACCAGACAACATCAATCTAGACAAGCTAAATAATAAATTTCTTGGCTTCTTATAACCACTCTGATATTGGTTTTTCACTAAAAGGCGTTGATCAAGTATGTATTGGTAATTCTATCCTAAATATTTTAACCAAAGCAATGGGAGCAGATGGCTTACATCCGGTTTTTATTAAAATGCTTCTTTCAGATATCACTTATATATTCAATCCTATTATTACGACGTCCTGCAGTCCGATAGGTACTTAGCCTCACCACCCGATGGTCGCCACGATCGCAAGAGAAATTTACTATCGTGTAGTACATTAAAAAAGTACAAAAAAAAGTAGGTAGGTAACTACTGTCAAAATTTCAGCCGAATCGGACTAGTATTTTTTTTTTACCGCGTATGAAAGCGGGTGTGTTCACGTATTTTAGAAAAATGAAAAAGAGCAATATCGGTCGGTGATCAGCAATTTTTGACAGTCGCCATCGAAGGAAAAGAGTCACCGTACACAGCATCCAAGCGCTCTTTAATTTCGCTGCGCGATTTCCCTTCTGAAAAACAAAAATTGCTGATCACCGACGGATATTGCTCTTTTTTGTACTTTTGTCTACAAGACTACACGATAGTAAATTTCTCTTGCGATCGTGGCGACCATCGGGGTGTGAGGCTAAGTAGTAATCGGACTGCCCTCATAGGTGCTTTATTATACATACAATGGTGTGGTATCTACGGTGCATAACCCTTTGTTTTGGTTCATCTATAATTTATTCAAAAATGAAATACCCTATAATGTATCATCCTTGTCCGAATCTGATTCTGACAAAGGCAGAGTACATTACCTTTTTATTGAAAGGCGGTTAGGTTCCGCCGATAAATGAGGCGAGCTGAGGTCGCCGAATTAAGTGTAGTTTTTAGGAAAAAGGCAAGTTAGTTGCCGATTTATTTTCCAAGAGACAAACTCAATGATAGAAGTTTTGAATCTGAATTTATTCTGTAAATCTACTTGCTTATATATAAAATTGTTAGTCTTAGTTCGAAAAATCTTCATGGCTTCGACAACGCTGATTGGTTTTTTCCTGATTGGTTATTGCCAAAAATACAAAATCAATAACACTTATTTACTAGTTTTTTATTTACTTATTTTTAATTTAAGTTAATTTTATTTAAATTTTTATCATACTCTGTTTTTCTTAGCATTTTTGATTTTTCTAGTAGCTTTTTTGCTTTTTTAAATGCATATTGTAACTTTGTTCTAAGTTCAGTTATATAGTCGTCTGTGTTATTATGCCTGTCTTTGTTTTTATTGCTTCATTTGGAAGGCTTGCTAATCGTCCGTGAACTAATTCAAAAGGTGTATATCCTGTGTCTGTGTGTGGTGTTGTGTTATAAGAGAATTTGTAATAAGGTATCCATGTGTCCCAGTCTAAATTGTTTGTGAAGGATCGCATGTATTCGTTTAGTACTCTGTGGTTTCTTTCAACCGTGCCTACAGTTTGGTGATGGTATGGAGTTGACGTTTTGTGTTTATTTTTTAGTAATTTGCAGACATTTAAAAAAATTTGTACCTTTACCTGTTTTTTCTGTACCTTTATCTGTTTTTATGGTTTGAAATGTGCCGTGTCTTAGAATTATCTTTTCTACTAAAGTCTTTGCTATTTCTGTTGCTTCCTTAGTGGGTATGGAGTGTGCTTCAATGTATTTCGTTAGTTCACATTGTGCTGTTAGTATGTATTTTTGTCCATTGGACACAGGTAAGGGACCTACTGTATCAGTCGTTATGATTTGAAATGGTCTGTCGGGAGTATCGGTTATTACAAGTTCGTCTTTTGTATGTTTTATAATTTTGTTTTTGTTACATTGTTTGCAATTGTTTATAAACTTCTTTATCATTTTATTCATGTTTTTCCACACGTATTTTTGTTTTAGTTTTGCTATAGTTCTCTTTATTCCATTGTGTCCTCCGAGTGGACTCGTGTGATATTCATTGATCAATCTTGTTTGATCTCATTCATTATTCACTCTTTTTGGTGCATTATATATTAAGATTTTTATAGGCCTGTATTTTCCAGCAGTAATAAATTCTTTCATTTTTATATTAAACATGCATGTTAAATTTTCCTTTTGTATACATTTGAATATGATATCATTATTTTCAATAGCTAGTTTTTCTATATTATTTTGATTTAGTAAATATATTAGTTTCTCCCATACTAACTCTAAAGTTTTGATGTTGGGATTATCGCTAATTATTACCTTTGCACCTTTTTCGTTTATCAATATTTTTGGCTGGAATATATTATTTTTATAATTGCTATGCGTGCGACTTATGAGCTCAAATTCTAATTTCTTTACGTTTTTAACATCAGAGATGGAGATACAATCCCACATGTAGAGTTGATCAGGCTCTTGTGTAATGGTATCTTCATTTAGTGTTTTCTTTTTATTTGCGCTTTTGCTTCTTGTATTACGTTTATTGTAGGTATCATTGATTTTAATATACTTGAATCAATTTTAATTCTAGATAGCGCGTCCGCATTTGTATTCAATTTTCCTTGCTTAAAGATAATTTTAAAATCGTAGTCCATTAAATCTACTCTAATTCTAGTCATTCTACTTGATGGGTTCTTATTACTAAAAAGTGAAACTAAAGGTCTATGGTATGTTACTACTGTAAAGGCTTTTCCATATAAATATGGTCTAAAATGGTTAATTCCCCAATGTATAGCTAGAAGCTCTTTTTCTATAACTGGCTTATTTATTTCATGTTTATTCAATGAGCGGCTTGCATAAGATATCGGTAGATCTTTGCCTATTTCTCCTTGAGAAAGAATCGCACCTAATGCATAATCGGAAGCATCGGTTGTTAGTACAAATTCCTTGTCCATGTCTGGATACTGTAATATTGGGGTTCTGTTACATGTTGTTGTAATTCATTGAAAGCTTTTTTACATTCTTCTGTCCAGTTGAATTTCTGATTTTTCTTCAGTAAATTGTTAAGTGGCTTCGCTATTTTTGCGAAATCTTTAATGAATCGTCTGTAATAGTTGCAGAATGCTACAAATTGTCTTGTTTCGTCTGCGTTTGTCGGTATTGGATAGTTTTTAACTGTCTTGCATTTGTCTGGGTCAGCAGTTAGGCCGTTTGCAGTGATAAGGTGTTCTAGGTATACTACTTCGTGTTTCAGAAATCTGCATTTTTCTGGATTTAGTTTTAGGTTGTATTTGTCTAGTCGTTCAAAAATTTTGAGTAAATTTCTATGATGATGTGCTATAGAGCAACCAAATACTATAATGTCGTCGACATATAAAAATGCGTTCGAATCTAGTCCGGAAAGTGCTATTGTGAGCATGCGTTGGAAACTATTGGAGGATATTTTCAATCCAAATGGTAGTCTTTTAAATTGATATTGTCCATCGTTTGTAGAGAAAGCTGTTAATGGTCTCGACTGTTTTGCTAATTCTATTTGATGGAAAGAGCTTGTCATGTCTAGTGTACTAAAGTATTTTGCTCTTCCAATTATGTCTAATACATCGTCTAATCTTGTCAAAGGGAATTTGTCGTTTGCAATTTTTTTGTTTAGTTGTCGAAAATCTACTAGTCTCCATTTTTTGGTGTCGTCTGTACTCTTTTTTGGGACTATTAGCAGCGGTAAATTATATGGGCTTACTGAAGGTTCTATTATGTCGGTTTTTTGTAATTTCTGTACTTCAGACTGTATTGTATCTTTCTGTGTTAGTGGGAGTCGATAGTTTTTTATATATACCGTGTTATTGTCAAGTAAGTTTATGTTTTGTTTATATAAATTATTTACTGTTAATTTTTCGCCTTCAAGATGAAAAATGTGTTGGAACTGTTCACATATTTTTAAGAGTTCGTTTTTTTTTGTAAGATCTTTGGTGTCTATTTGTAACGAATTTTTTACTTTTTCCCATCTGTTCTTTGAATAAGGATTTTGATGTTTTGTATTAAGTATGTGGTAATTTTTGAGTGGCTTTAGTTCAAGTGGTGGTTGATTTATGGATATCTCTTTGTCTGAAGTATTTAGTAACCTTATATGTTTAATACCTTGTGCCGGTATTATAGAATTTGCTATGTAAATGCTGTCAGATATAGTTTTGTTGCATACTATACTGCCTTCTTCTATTTTTATGTGTATGGGGTGTAGAATTTCACTCCGTGGTGGTATGGTTATTTTGGGTAACTCCGTCTTGAGGTCGAAGACGTTATCTTCCTCATTGTATGTTATTGTCACAGTTAGCGTTTCATAGTCTATTTTGCATTGGTATTTGCTTAGGAAGTCTCTACCAAGAATGCCGTTCACCAGTATTGGGAAATCATCATTTATGATTTGGAATTTGTGTGTAATCAGACCATTGCCTAAGTGTAACCTAATATTAGATGTTCCTAATGTATTAATATTTTGATTCGATATACCTGATATAGTACAGTAGTTGGTTTTGTCAACAGTTTCTGTTGATAATGCATTATTCTTTAATATAGATATATCTGCTCCGGTATCTATTAAAAATTTTATTACCTTATTTCCTGATCTTATATTTATATGGTTGCTAGCATAATTTTTATTATTTAAATTAAAGACTTGATTTGTTTTCCCCGAGTTGCCTAGTTTGCATTTTCCATGTAGACACTGGGGTCTATTTCGTTTTATTGTTCTTCTTGTAGGTAATTCACATGCCTGGATCTGTTATATGAGCGTGTGTTATTGTTGTTATGATTTGGATGGTTATTATGTCTAGTTTGGGTATTATTTCTGTAGTTTGTGTTGTTATTTGTGTTGAAGTTTCGTTTGTAATTGTTGTTATTGTTATTATTTCGGTTTTTATTGTTGTAATTATTATTGTATCGTCTATTATTATTGGGAACGTTGTTATTTTGTCTTCTGTAGTTATTCCTGAATTGTGTGCTGTTTTGTGTGTAATTGTATGAACTGTTTGGTCGTGTGCTGTCCGTAATTTTGTCTGTTTCTGTAGCTAAATATTCTGTTGGTGTCGATTTCCTGACTTTCTTCGGCTATAGTGACAGCTTCATTGAAGGTTTTAACCCTGCCTGCTTCTATGGTTTGTCTTATATTATTGCTCCTTAGGCCATTTTTAAATGTGTTGAAAGCTATTATGTCATTTGCTTTTAGTATGGAGAGATTATTGCTATCACCTAGCTCTGTTATCTGAATATTGTTTAGTTCTGTTCTTAGTGAGTTTATTTCATTGCTGTACGTTGTAATTGTCTTCTGACCCTGTCTAAGTTGTATTAGTTGTTGAAAAATGTTATTTGCTGTCTTTGTAGGTTTGAATATTGTCTTCAGTGTGTCAATTAGCATTGTTGTGTTTTCTGGTTTCTTTAGTGAGTAGATTTTGTTTTTTATCTCTAAAGGAACTCGTGTCTCGGTTATGAAAGTACAGAATGTAGTGTTATGTTTTGCAGGTACTGTTTTCGCTATGAGTTCTATTAAACCAAGAAACTTTGAGAAGTCTTCTTTTTTTCCTGAGAATTCTGGAATTGCTTTTATATATGTCAGTATGTCGAAATTTGCTGCGTTGGTCGGCATGGTGACGAGGTTTTTAATTTTGTCTGTGTATGAACTAAATTTGTTAATTTATTTCAAATGTTCTTGCTTATCTATGTTATGCAATATGTTATGCGGTTGCTCAATACTTAACCTCATCAAACACCGTACTCTCATGGCACTCCACTCGATTATTTTTACGGGTGAACCAGACTATCTTTTCTCCAGAATAAAATTTCTGAATTCGCAAAGATTACACATGCTCGTCCAACCGAAGTATTCGTGTTTAGTGTCCGAGCGTCAATTCTTCGTCCATGCTACTAGGCTGTGGAATTCCCTTCCCATCCAATTAAGAAGGATCAGAAATAGGAACAGTTTTAAGAAGTCACTGTTACGGCACTTAGCTCTAGAACCTTAGGACATCTAACTCTTCTGCTCTTTATTTATATTCCTTTTCTATCTTTTTCCGTCCCTATCTATTCACTGATTTTACTTCTTATTTTTCTTTCTCTTTTTCCTAGATAATTTTGTATAATTTATTCATTAATTTGTCATTAAACTACTACTTATCTTAATGTCAATTAGTCAATTACCTTGTTTTTAAGCTATAGCTAATTTATAAGATGTTTATCTTACTGCTATTAGCAACGACTAGTAAAATAAAATAAATAAATAAATAAATAAATTCTTTCTGGAAGTCTGATTTTAACTCTGCCAAGTATGTTGTTAACGTTTCTTTATACTTTGTTGTGTATTTTCTATTGGGACTCTTTTTTAAATTTCTCAAAATTTTATCTAATTCTAAAAATATATTTTCCATTAATCTTGTTTATTTTGTGTCAATTTGTTTGTAATTCGTTTTACTGTCTCTAGCAGTTTTTTGTGTTCTCGGTCTATGTGTCGCTCTAGGCCATTGTTGTTTGTAGATACTTTCGCTTCGCAGATGAAGCAATATTTATATGTCATTTTGTCGGAATTTTGTTAATGATGTGGGATTGTTTCTTTTGTTAATGTTTATACCCGCTGCAATTGGGCATTGCTTACATATTTTTTTGTATAATTCTTATAACATGTATGTAATTTATATGCTAAATACGATGTGATTATAATTACTATCCATATAATAATTATGTCTCCTCTGTGTGTAATGTAGTTAGTTAACTCTTTGACATCACTATTGTTGTTTGCTTGGTTGACAATATTTTCTGTTATTTTACTTTGGGGGTTCCCCATTTTCGTTAATGTTTTTTGAACCTTATTCTGCTAGATCATCACTGTTTTGTTCTTATGTTTTATTGATTACTTATTTTTACATTTTTTTATCTGATCCTTAATTTCTAGTATTTTATTCTTGTTTGTCTCTAAATTTAACTGTTTGTATAGTATGGCTATTTCTTTTCTTTTATTGAATGCTCGTCCTCCACGTTTTTTTTTTTTCTCTTGATGGTAGGCGGCGGAGGAGGTTTTGTTAGTTTCTCCTTTTGTAACCTTTCTCTATATTGTTCCACCGTTATTGGTTTCGGCCCTTGGTGTTTAGTCGTTGCCGTATATTTCGGTGCGGTTTCCGCTACTTTTCCAGGGTTGTATTCCTCTTCTTCTACACAGATTTCAATGATGTCCTCGAAATGGCTGATAGGTTGATCTAGCTCTTGGAATAATTTGTCCAACTCGTCCTTATTATAGGTGTCCCCGGAACGGTCGCAGGATCGGTCTTAGGATTGGTCGCAGGATCGGTCGCAGGATCGCCATGTGGTATCTACGGTGCATAACCCTTTGTTTTGGTTCATCTATAATTTATTTAAAAATTAAATATCCTATAATGTATCATCCTTGTCAGAATCTGATTCTGACAAAGGCAGAGTACATTACCTTTTTATTGAAAGGCGGTTAGGTTCCGCCGATAAATGAGGCGAGCTGAGGTCGCCGAATTAAGTGTAGTTTTTAGGAAAAAGCTGGCCGTCACATAACTGAACTGACATGAACTGCTTCCCAAACAGGCCAGAAACAGATGCAATGCCATTCTAAGGCGCGCAAAGTTTCTCTACGAACAGCGCCTTAGAAGTAGAGTTCTTGAATACCATAAAGGTAGCAAGAGCTTCTGGTCGTTCGTGGGGAGAGTGGAGAATCAGACATCGTCGTCAATTCCAACTCTCCTCATGAATGACCAGATCTTCACTCACTCGGTTGACAAGGCAAATATACTAGCTAAAATGTTTGCTGAAAACTGCTTTCTTCCTGAAAGCAGATACCACTCGCAAGATACCACTCGAGAGAGTATCTTGTGCCATGCCTGAGATACACTTTCGAAAGCGAGCAGTTAAAAGACTGCTTGCAGAACTTAATGTAAACAAATCATCGGGACCGGATGGCATTTCAGCCCACGTGTTTAGGAATTGTTCAACTCTTCATTCTGTCTTATGCCACTGGAGTTTTTTCGCACTCCTGGAAAATTGCCAACGTGCAGCCAATCCCCAAAAAAGGCGAGGCTACGAACCCTGCAAATTACCGACCCAAAGCAATCTGCTCTACGCTTTCCAAAGTCATGAAGAGCGTAGTTAATTTTAACTTGTTGAGGTATCTAGAGTGCAATGAACTGCTCAGTGGTCGCCAATACGGTTTTCGTGCTTATACGGTTTTCGTAGAATCGTAACACCTTCACTCGATGGATGTCGAGCTTCCTCAGCGGACGTTCTATCCGTGTTGTGATAGACGGCTTCGCTTCCGATGATTACTCAATTACTTCTAGATTTCCGCAGGGTTCCGTCCTGTCCCCTACACTCTTCCTGGTTTTTATCAACGAACTTCTGTGGTTGACTCATAATCCCGTCTATTCGTTTGCGGATGACAGCAGCCTTTGTCACTCACATTTGTTCTCCAAACGACCTTAGAGGTCTGAAATTAGCGGAAAGAGGCGAATCATGGGTGACACACTCCAAAGCTACCTTGACAGAATCTATGAGTGGTGTCGAGCGAATCAGGTTAGCTTTAATGCCAATAAGACCCAAAGCTGTATGTTAACTCACAAGCGAATGGAGGGTAATCCCCGTCCTGTCCTTAATGTGGATGGCGTAGATGTTAGCGAGTCGACGGCTCTTTATGTTGTGGGTATGTCGATCCAATGTGATCTTCGTTGGAATGATGATTGGCTGTTACTTCACTCCTGTCGATCTTTGCACGATCTACGTCACCTACATTCGCCCTAAAGTGTTCAACTCGATTGAATCCTTGGAGCCTCGTCGAGATGTGGGGTGTGTGTCGTTATTCTACCGTTATTTCTTTGGTAGATGCTCGAGGGAGTTGGTCAAACTGGTGCGACCGACCCAGGTATTCAACAGACCAACACGACTGTTCCAAACGGCTCACCCCTTCCGCGTTTCGATACCGCTCCAACGCACCCGCGAGGGCTTGTTCTTCGGCCGCACTGTTCGACTATGGAACAATTTTCATGCGAGTGTCTTTCCGTCTGCATATGGTGTCAAATCCTTTAAAGCAAGTGTTCATCGTCACTACTCTTCTTTACCCCCCCACCCACTAACCTATCTTCTTTTTACAGACCAACAAATGTTTGCATGGAGAGAGGGCATACCCTGAGTTTGGTCTAATCCGGTATAAAAAAAAACAAAAGCCTCGAAAATAACGACAGAACATAACAACAACCAAAACACTGTACTAGGCAGCTAGCCTGAGGACCGCCGTATAAGCGTCTGAAAATAATCGGCAAATAAAGAAATGAAACTCTTCCTCATTCTCACTGCTCAAACTCCAATTGCCGGCATACTTCTTTGGATTCCACTATAAAACGTACGCAAATAGAGAATGTAACGAGTTTTTGTTTCCAGCCGGGGTATGTTCAGCGGACCCACTGCCCATGGTAGAAGAATCTCGTAACCCTCCGGAAAGTTCACCAGCGTTGCCTAATTTCATACGATTGATTATCTCGTCAATCAATTCACTGGCTACTCGGTAGCATAGTTCGGACGGGATATAAGGTTTTTCACTTATTCTACTTATAATTTATGACACAGGCAGAGTGCCTGACGACCGAATGTCGTTTATAAATTCAGGTGAAATCGGAGAGGTAGAAGTGCCTGGCAACTGAAGGTCCCTTACAAATACAGGTATCTTAGGTGGTATACAGGCGTTTTTGGACAGGCAGAGTACCTGGCGACTGAAGGTTGGCTATACATCTAGAGAGAGAAACTAACTCACGGTAAAAATAGGCAGAGAGCTTACGACAGATGGCAATCAAAAATACAGTATGTGACAGGACCACAAAACTCCTCAGCGAACTGGTTCGTAAGCAAAAACGCGAATAGGTCACAAGACCACAAAACTCCTCCGCGAACTGGTTCGTAGGCAAATAAAATAGATTTGAACCTCGTCAATTGAAATCCTGTGTTTAGCCGTGGTAGGCTATGAACCTACGTCACATCTAAACGACAGTTTTTGTCTTAAGCTCAAGTTGTTGGATGAACGCAAGAACATGTCTTAAGAGGATTATGTGTGCTGAACCGGTCAGGAATTATATTCGCTCATGCGAAATAAAAGCAAAAGGGAAAAGTCCATCTCTTTGTAATTGTCTGCCTATTCATGTGTTGGTGTATATGTTCGTGTATATGTACCTACATGTGTGCTCCTTTCTGATTTTTTTGTACTGTGTGAAATCGATGGTACGTATTTAATTCCTTTTGTAAAGTTATCATTTAAATTTCGACCAATTATTTGGCGACGGAATAATTTTATTACATACAAAATAAATTGTAATGTTTTCTTTAATGGTGTCCCGTACCGAGGATCAAACCTAGGTTTTTCTGGTTGTGAGTCAGCTACTCTAGCCACCAGGCTATGAGAAGAATCTATAAGTGTGAAGCTGTTAATAATGAAGGTACCTCATGAAAATTTAGGTGCCTCATATTGAGGGGTATCCGAATCACCCCCATGTATGTACGAGATTTTTCTGGGTTTTTGAAAATTTTCCACCGGATCAGCTTTAAAATTTTTTTAAAATTTGTATTCGTTTTTTTCGAGGTTTTTTTTTGTAGTTCATTCTTTATGAACTGTACTTTGACGTATAAAATAATTCGTACCATTAATGTAAGCTACAAAAGCTTTGACCTAAACTGGAGAATCTACGTTCAGCAATTCAGACTGAATTTTCAACTTTAAATTAAAAATCTAAAAAGGCAATACTTAATAGGCTATTATTCGCTGAAATCAGCCTTAAAAAAGGCTAAGGTAGAAAATTCCTAAGATAAAAATAAATTTATTTATGAGGTTTTCAAAACTACGGCTTAAACTATGTACTTTCCAAGGCGCTACGTTTCATCTATTGAACCAGTAATGTGTCCAAGTTAACCGAAACCTAATATCTTTAAAGATGTTTACCAAAAAATGTAAATGTTACTGCAGTTCAGTACTTCAATTTAGTCTTAACTAAGAAAAACCTTAGCGAGCTAGCAAACGAATATATAATACTCGATGAAAATACGAATTTGAAGCTCAATGGAAACGCGAATTTAACTTCACGCTTTTGCTCGCTTGCTCGCTGAAAATATGTGGTTTGTGTCTTTGCTAAATTCGTGTCGTGTTTGCGAATTTAACACCACGTTCTTCAATATAAGGCACCTAACTTTTATTTTTGGGCGTGACTTCCCCGGCCACCCTGTATATTATATAAGGTCACATAGAATAAAAGATGAAATAAAACTAATTTAGAAAAAATATGACGGAATAAATAAGTAAAAGTCGTGTATTCGTAAACATTGCCCGTAACATCGGGTAAAAAACCTAAACAAGACAAGAACCAACCGTATATGATTTGAATTAAAAAGAATTATAAATACTTTGTTATATCAATATGTATGTATATATTTGTATGTATGTACTAGAGCTGTGCACAAGCCGTTTTGAAGACAGCTAGGCACAAATCGGCACGACTGCTGTTTTGTGACTGCCGTATGAAAATCGCAATAAACAGCAACTGTTGTGGTGCCTTTACCCGACCGACATTCATTTTTACTGCTTGTTCGAAAATTTGCAGTTGCTGTTTTAATGTTGATGCATTTCTCTCTCGTTCCTTCCGCTTAATCTCCAAAGGAACGAAAGAAACGCAAACAACTCACCCTCTTTCCCTCCGCTCGAACTCCAAAGGAACGAAAGGCAAGCATTTGCGCCGCTCGCCACTCTGTCGATGGTGCTTTGTTATCACCAGAAGCGTCTGAAAACTAATTAAGAATTTACGAAGAATTTCTTTTGTACGCTCAAACTCAAAACCCATTTTTATCTATTTTTCCATGTAATTATCGTCTTTTTCTTACTTTGTTTTTGTTGTAAATGGTCCACAAATTGGCCCACAAAATGGACAAAAAAAAAGAAACGAAAAAAAGGGAGAGGCACGCAATGCTTTTTTTCTAACTAAAAGCCTAGGAGACGGCTGAACGTATGTATGTATTTAATATGTATGTGCATTTCGTGTGTGTATCCTCTCTTACATCTATTAGCAATAAGTGGCATTAAAACTGCTGTGTCATTTTCGTCTGACAATTTTGTTTTTGTTTCCAGCAGAGCACAAGCAATAAAGGCTATGAGTGCAAATCTGAAATGTTTTATCAATTTTTACTGATAAAACGTTGTGTGTTTTGAAAGTGGTTTTAAAACGGCTTGTGCACAGCTCTAGTATGTACATTAATTTTTTAATAAAAAAAATTACATACCTTTTCAATATTGCGACGGAAAGTGGATGGCACTGGAATCTGATGTGGATTTAATTTGACTTGACGCACAATGTCGTTTATCATCTCCACAAATGCCGCACTTTGACACTGTGATAACAGATCCTGTGCTTGCTAAATTTTAATATCGAAAACTATTTATACCCTACAATTAACCAAGGTGCTATAAAGCTTACCAATTTATTAGCCACATCTACCGGATTTACATCAGTTATATCGAACTTAAAAGTGATTGTTTTTGGCTTGTTTTCCATATGACAATCAATAACTGTGCCGTTTTCAATGCCAGTAACAATTAATTTTGGAATACGTTCATGACCAGTGCGGTTGGATCTACGAGACTTTTGCAAACGACCTTTTTGTTTTCCCTGCTGTTCCACTCCAAGCGAGCCACTAGGTAAATTGGTAACAGGCGGCGTGTTTATATTTTGAGATTGATTATGTGGCACCGCAAACGGAGGTGATGATGGCACCTGAATTCCGGATGAATTGTTTTGCGATGTGGATGGTTGGGTTAAATTTTGAGTTGGTGATGCCTTTTGCCGGCCTTGAGCGTCAAGATGCTGTTGGGACAGTTTTTGTGTAATCTGTGGCTGGGAAGAGGGCAAAACAACAAATGTTTGTTGTTGTGAATTATATTGCTGATGTTGTTGTGGTTGCTGCGGAGGAGTAGGCTCTACTTGTTTATTTGGTTGTGTAAATTGTTGTTGAATCAACTGTTGGTTTTGCGTTATATTTTGCTGTTGTTGTGTCATTTGTTGGGATATTTGTCCCGATTGCGATTGATGTGCAATTTGATGGGTTAGTTGCTGTTGCTGCGACAACTGTGGTTGTTGTGCAATTTGTTGGGTTAGTTGCTGTTGTACTATTTGTTGCTGGGCTACTTGTTGTTGAGGCAGATGTGACTGCGGGTGTTTGGCAGAGGGCTGCGTTATCTGTGTAGATAACGAATTTGCTAATGAATCTGTAGTCAATGTTGGAGGCGACTGTTGTTTTACTTGTTGTTGAAGTACTTGCTGTTGTTGTAAGGATGGCTGAACGGGAAAAGGCTGTGGTATCGGTTGTTGAATAATCGACGAATTTGTTATATTCGAAGAGGATTCATTAGGAAAAGCCATTTTGTATGGTTGTTGTTGTAGATATTGCATAGTTATTTGTAGTTGTGGTTGTTTTTTAACATTTTTTTGTGATTCAACGTTCTTAGATGAATTAAAATTAACAAGTTGTTGTTGTTGTTGCATCATATGGTGCTGCTGCTGTTGTTGTTGTTGGAAGAAACTACTTTGCTGTTGTTGCTGATAAGCTGGTTGGTGTTCATAATTTACTGTTTGTATGTCACAAGTACTTGATTGTAATATCGTTTGGGGATTATATTGTTCCTCTGTCAGAGCCTGAGATTCAGTATGTCTTATATCCTTCGAATGTGATTCTAAGTGAATATCCGTGGAGACAGTAGGTTTTTCTTTTTCAGCCTTTTTTGTTTCGGAGCTGCAGAATGCACCATTAGTGTTCATTTCAGCTCCAGCCGGTGTTGTTGATTCCACAGAAGCTGTTGTTGTTTCTTTCTTCCACTTCCCGGTAATATTCTCTTCATCTTCTTCAGAATCGCCATCTTCGTCTTCGTCCTCTTCTTCAACATTGGCGGGTAACATTTCTCGTTGTTTCTGCAGAGCCAGTTTTTCTAATCGAGATTTTTCATTTTGCAGTTGTAGTTGCGTTTGTCGCTGCTTTCGCTCTTTCAGTAAAGATACAACTTGTACTTTAAGTAATTTTACTACAGCACGAGAGTCTTCCTCGCTTATAATATTTTCTTTATACATATCCTGACAAATAGCTTCACAATCATCATTTTGAATATCAAACTCAAATTGAATAGCTTCGTTTTCCTTATGCTTCGAAGATCGTTTTTTCGGATCAAGAAAACGTAATCGGAACTCAACAATATTTTGCTCTGGATTATTAATAAAAGATTCTGTAGTCGTTGGTTCGAGGCGAATGCCAATATCTTCACCAAAGAATTCTGAATTAAGCAATTCTTTGCAACTAGGGCGATTTTCAGTTTTTAGCTCAATGCATTGTTCGATAATTTCACGAACTTTGGGATCCTCAACTTTGCTAAGCGCCGCCGGCTTAATGCCTGATATAACCTTCTTATAAATTTGAGCAGGTCCTTTGCACTCGCTATAGGGATATTCTGAGACTGCCATCTCCAACATACACATTCCAAATGCGTACACATCAACAGATTCATCGTAATGCTCCTCGTACATTTCAGGCGCCATGAATTCTGGCGTGCCAATAACAGATTTGGCGTGCGAACGATTTTTAAGTGTAGCTAAACCCAAATCGCCAATTTTAACACTACCAGTTGTGCCAGTTATAAAAATATTATCACACTTTAAATCACGATGAATTATAGGTAATGGACGAGTGTGTAGGAAATGTAAGCCTTTCAATATTTGACGGCACCAAGATTTTAAAACTTTAGGATTAATTTTCTTGAAACGCTTAAGATATCTATAATATCAAATGTAAAAATTCTATTACAAATGTAACTAAAAAAATTTCTGTGTCCACAAGGAAAGCGGCATAATCTAATAAATTTCATTATCAAAACTATTTCTCAGGTATTATTTGTATATATACACACACATCTATACATAAAGACACCGCGAAAACTATCTATATTTTAACAAAAACTGACGTTAGAAGTTATTAAGAAATCAATGAAATTTTGGTAAAAAAGATACTTTTACTTTACAAACTAAAGCATAGAAACTTTCCAACTAACAAAATAGCATGTAATACAAAATAAAGAGGTGCATAAGTCGTTTTGAAAACACCTAGGCACTAAATAACACAATTTACCATGTTTGTCAAAAGAAAAAGAGTCGGCAACGCGACCAATCAAAACACCTATACTAGGAATAGCAAAAGAAATAGTGTAGCTGCGTTTTGGAATTGAAGACAACGAATGAATAATGTAACAACAAAGGAAAATTGCGACAACAAAATAGAATTGCTACAACAAAGGAAAACTGCGACAACCAAAAATTACTGTCGAAGAAGAACAAGATTTCTGGTTTTTTCAGTTTCTTTGTATCTTTACTTGTCGATAATCTTCAGACCAGAGAAGCACTGAGTATTTATTCTTAGAGGGTTTTTATTATATTAAAAAATTTGTTATAAATTTGTTATATTATAAAACTTGTTTTACATCTTTGAACTTCTCACAGATTATTAATTTTTTTAACTTTTTGTAAAACTGTCGTTTATCTTTTCGGCTACATCATCATGGGGAACTTCTACCTCCAATGTCATATCCCATTATCTTTGCGAAATAAAATGAACGTTTCCGCAGCAACAGCTGTTTTCTTGTTGCTGCTTGAAAAACCACGTCCCAACAGAGCTGCCAACTCAAGAAAGAAGCAGCAGTTATTTTTAATTTTGGCTATGTGAGATTTAATTAAGACCCATTCACCTAAGTATAACAAATGTCTCTGGGAAACTGATGAGATTCGTAATGCCAAAACTCTTAGGGATCTTTAATTTAGAGCATATTTCCGTAACCGTACGCCGGATAATAGGAGGGCTTATAAAGGGTGGTTAAATTTTAAGGGCCGATGTTGAATGTGAACCACACCTAAACGTCAAGTTTTTTTCTGCATTTCATTTGACATTTCTCAATTTGAGACTAACTCAATTTGAACCATGAAAAGATACACAATCGAGCAACGCGTTAAAGTTATTCAGGCTTATTATGAAAATGGGCGTTCAAATCAAAATGCATATCGTGCACTTCGTGATTTTTTCGGACAATATAATCGTCCAAATGTGCGTACAATCGGAAAAATCGTGCAAAAATTTGAGCAAACCGGGTCTGTAGGAGATGTGAAAACACCAGTGCATGCTCTTACAGCTCGTACTGCAGAAAATATTGCTGCTGTTCGCGATAGTGTGGCTGAAGAACCGTCCACCTCAACTTGTCGTCGTGCCCAACAATTGAACCTCTCACGCTCGTCGCTGATGAACATTATGCATAAAGAATTGCATTTACACGCTTACAAGGTGCAATTGACTCAAGAACTAAAGCCTCTTGACCATTCCAAACACAAGGCACATTAACGGCATAAAACCTCAATTATGCCTCAGCGTCATCGAAAATTTGGACCATCGGATGGAGGTGTGCCGCCGAGGTCGCGGCAGCCATTTGGCCGATATTTTGTTCCATACATAATTGAATCATACCAATATTATCATAATAAAAAGAAATGACAATAATTGCCTAACTAATTTGTGTTTTATTCAAAATCAACACCGGCCCTAAAAATTTAACCACCCTTTACAAAGCTGAGGAATAGGGTTACTCTTTTGAATAAAAAGGCAAAAATTCTGTTCGGTGGCAGCTACTTAGGAAAAGGGAACTGAAGGGAGTTCTGGAACAGGATTCGGAAAGTCGGTGTTCTAAATGATAAGACTGCAGTGAGAAATCTACTGCCGGTCAACTTAACTCTTATTTCGTTTTGTTTCATTCAAGTTCATTACGGGCATCATAAGTCTTCAATCTGATGCTGTAGGGTCGGATGGAATACCCTTAAAATTTTTCAAACTTATTTTTCTAGTTTTCGGTAGGCACGTTCTAGAGGTGGTTAACACGGTGCTGATGTCATCATGCTTCCTAGCAGCTTGGAAGCAGGCACAGGTAACGCCCATACCGAAAATTGCTAATCCTCGTCTAGCTACTGATTACAGGCCCGTTTCGGTCCTTCCATGCTTGTCCAAGTTATGTGAGTTTATTATGAAAAATCAAATTAGGGAATTTATCGAGAATTATAATAGAGTTCAGCTTTCCGCTCGCCAATCTGGTTTTAGGGCAAAACACAGCACTACTACGGCGCTTTTGGATAAAACTGAGCGGATTGTATCCTCCGGCGCGGAGGATTGGCATGAATAGAAAACAGTTATCATTTCTGTTGTTGCGCGACTTCAGTAAGGTGTTTAATACCATAGACGCTAGTATCTTGTATGGGAAATTAGCAACGCAGTTTTTTTTTTTGCTAAGCCGGCATGTGACTTAAGTCTATTCATATCTTACTAATCGTCTTCAATGTGAATCTATTGAGTCTATCTGGTGGAGTGTCGCAAGAATCGATTTTGGGTTCAATTCTTTTTATACTTTACATTATACATTACTTTACCACAGTCGGCAAGTCAGACTGCGGTTTCGCATGCGTTGGTGCATATTTTTGCGGACGATGTCCAGTTACTGTTACAGTGTGATCCTAGTGATGTAGTTCGTGGGGTTAGATTACTTGGTAAAGATCTGGCGTTGGTTTCTTGTTGGGCGTCGAATGGTGGTTTCTAGTAGGCATATGGGTCAATTGTTGCCACCGATAATTTTTAATGGGACATTGATTCCTTATGTCAGTCAGGTTAAAAGTTTGGGTGTCGTCATTAGCAATGATTTGTCATGGAATAATCATGTGTCTATGATTAATAGTAAGGTTTACATGGTACTTAAGAGGTTATATGTGGTGCGGCATTTTCTCAGTGTCGATCAATCGATAGATTGATCAGTGTGACCAATCTACTTGGGACGGATTGGCGACGTTCTTCCAGTACAGGATTGTACTTTTCCTTTTTAAAAAAAAAAATTTCGACAGCTTCAGTACTTATCCAATGCATTTATTTTTGGTGGGTCTGCGCGTTCTCGGCAATTAATTTTTCCCAGGTTCTCCTCCTTACCTATGGAGCGTTCATTTACCGTTTGGGCTATTAGACTTTGGAATAGGATCTCTGCTCTTATCAATGAAGCCGTCCTTTTTCAAGTGATTCAAGAGAACTCTAATTTTAGAGTTCTTCAAGAGAGAACTCTAACTCTAACTGATATGGAGAACTCTAACTGATTGATTGCTGTGGAGAGTTTGCTATTCGAACTTTGTTACACCCCCTTTGTATGCATTTACACGTTTATACGATCTTCTCTCGTGTCGGAAGCGGCGGGTGGATGTTTGCTGGATATGGTGGAGGATGGGTCAATTGGTCTTAACTTTGTAGGAATGGTGGTACGTTACGGCTGGGGTAATGGTATTCCATCTATTTTTGTTAATGAGAATTTTCTTTGTTTACTTATTAACACATCTTAATTTAGAGGGGGGGTGTAGGTTTGGGAAGCGTCACTGATAGCCTCTCCCTCACAATTGTCATCCTCACCTTCTCGCGGTGCTCCCTGTTTCCACAGACGAGGCTCTGGCGACCGATTGTGGGACGATATATTGTCCACACAAACTTTTCGTCTACTTTTCGTCTACTTTTCACTTCTTTTCTTCATGTCTACACCTTTCTCCTATCTTCTTTTTGGGCCGGATCAAGGTGTCATGCGACCCGTGCCGAGGATCAGCTTGGCTGGGGGCCCAGACTTTAAAACTAGCCCAGTCGGGAACGGAGCGTAGCGGACACCGGGTGACCTTCGGTACTAACGAACCTTACCTGCGCGGGCGGACCTCTTTTGTCCAATACTCGTGGGACCAAAATAGATCTAAATACAAATAACAAATAAAAACCTGATGATAAAGAGACGAGACGGGCGGTTAAGGACAGTAACGCAGACAGCGACGCTAGACCTGACACCGACCGTGCTGTTGCTGGTGACGTTGCTTCTGGCGACAAACACCGACAACAACGCAGTACGAGTTGTTCATCCGATGAAGACTTATGCAGTTCTCAGCTAACGGGTCTGACCATAAGCGAGGCTGGCGATTGTGAGTCTTTGACTCTCTCACAGAACAGCCAAGCAACTATGATAGACCTGGAAGCTGAAGCTGCACTGTTGGAGGATGCGCCACTCAGCAGTACGAAGACAGGGGGGTCTCGGTCAAAGGGGGATCGAAAGCGGCAAACCTACAATAGGGCAAAATGTTTCCTTCGGAAACTAGCTGACATCGATCCCTCTGAACTGACCGAAAGACAAAGGAAACTTAGGAGACAAAATCAGAGAAAGTTAGCACGGTTTTAAAAAGACAAAGCTACCACCCCTCAGGTACCAGCTGAACCACTGCCGGGGCACGGGGCGGTAGGCTCCGGTGACCTCCAACCGACGTCCTCAAAAGGGACAATGGTAGATGGTCTGCTCCCGGTAGCTGAGTCGTCTAAGGCTGCTGAAGTGGGCCTGAGCTTGCAACCCTCCACCAGTAGAGCGGTAAAGCGAGATCGGTCCACGGAGGAAGGTCAAAAGAACGACGCGAAGAGGATTAAGCCGTTAGTTAGCTTCAAATCTGAGGCTGACTTGCAGGTGGCCATCGTTGACAGGTCGGACCCCGATGGAAAGATTGTGTCAGCGAACTCGCTGCTAGTAGAGGTGAGGCTGCTGACGGAGATGATGAAGGACGAAAGGACGACGGAAGAGGTTGACTTCGACGGAGCTGGCTGGCAAAAGGGAGTCAAGGTCGTTGGGTGTGGCAATAGGAAGTCCTTGGACTTCCTGACTGCCACCATCAGCAGCCTTGGCGAAGTTTGGCCGAAGGCGAAACTCGAGGTCTTACCTTGCTCCGCACTCCCACTGCGTCCGGTGATCTCAGTGTGGATTCCCCCTCCCGTTCCGGAATCGGGGGCGTCGATTCTGAGACTACTGGACAAGCAAAACCGTTCCTTAGGGGTTAACAAATGGAAGCTGGTCTCATCCGTGGTGCCAAAGAGTGGTACGGGGAGGGACTACAGGTTCAGGGTGAGCCAACAGTCTGTAGAGGCTTTAAGGGAGACGAAAGGGGTAATCCGCTTCGGATTGGGATCCATCAGGGTCCGACTTCCGGGGGATGAAAGAGACGGAGGGGGAGGGGGTGGTGGCGAGGTGCCGCATGCGGGTGGTACAAATTAATCTGCACCACTGCAAAGCGGCCTCCGATGACCTGCTGCTCATCATGTCCCGGGACGATATAGACGTGGCTCTAATCCAAGAACCTTGGTTGTGTGGTGGTAAGGTTATGGGATTGGAGTCGCGTATGTACCGTCTCGTGGCACCGGAGACCACCGAAAAGGTCAGGACCTGTATACTGGTAAAGAATAACATTAATGCCTTTCTTTTTCCTCCATACAGCGCAGCGGACCAGACAGTGGTGGTATGTGAGACCCAGCAGGAGGGTTCAATCCTGCTCACCTCCGCATACCTCCCATACGAGGAAAGGGAGCTCCCATCGCAACTGCTCCGATCACAGACGATCTTTGCCAGCAATAACAAATTGAGGTTGGTGATCGGTTGTGATGCAAACGGACATCATGTCCAATGGGGAAGTAGTGACATCAACACGAGAGGTGAGTCTATTTTGAACTTTATTTTAATGTCTGATCTAGTTATTTGCAATACAGGGGTAACACCTACCTTTCGTCACAAAGCTAGGTCGGAAGTCATAGACTTAACCCTTGCGAATTCTTTTGATTTAAGTATAGATAATTGGAGGGTATCCACCGAGTGCTCCTTTTCGGACCACTCCAGGATATACTTCAATATTAAGCTAGGGAAAACAAAAATTGAACCGTTTAGGAACCCTAGAAAGACAGACTGGGTACGCTTTTCAAATCTGGTCTCCTTAAAGTTGTCTGGGGGCAACAAAGGGCACGGAACAGAGAGCACTGAAGACCTGGTGAAACTTTTAACGGGATGTCTGAATAGCACGTTTAAAGCCTCTTGTCCCACTAGCTACCCTCGTAGGAAAGCCAATGCTATTCGGTGGACTTCCGAGCTGTTAGCATTGAGGAAAAATACAAGACGGCTTTTTAACAAGGCTAAGCAGACTAACAATGATGAAGACTGGGATCTGTATAAAGCAGGTCTTAGGATTTATAAGAGCAGAACCAGGGCTGTCAAGAGGGACTCATGGAGATCATACTGTGAGTCGATCTGTGAGGTCAACGAGGCGGCCAGACTAAGCAGGATCTTGTCCAATGACAAAGTGTCCATCGGGCTAATCCAGCGTGTAGACGGCTCGTGGACTAGGTCAAGCCTTAAAACCCTGGAACTGCTTATAGATACCCATTTTCCGGGGTGCTCGGAGATTGGTATGGAAACGGGTCAGGCCACTCCTCAACTGCCCGAGCGCTCCCTCAGGAACATCGTGGATATTGTGAATGAGCGTAAGGTTGCCTGGGCGGTTGGTTCCTTCCGGCCCTACAAGTCAGCTGGACCGGATGGCATCATACCGGCCATGTTGCAGCAATCGCTTGGCTCAATAAACCCGATGTTAGTGAAACTTTTCAGAGGCTGCTTAAGGGAACGTTCAATCCCGACTGAATGGAGAAATGTTACGGTCGTATTCATACCCAAAGCCGGTAGGCCGACTCATTTCTCACCTAAGGATTTTAGGCCAATCACACTCTCATCGTTTTTACTTAAAACACTAGAGATTGGTAGATCTGTATCTGAGAGGCACGATCACACGACGGCTCTGCACCTCCCAGCACGCCTATCTCAAAGGCAAATCTGTGGAAAGTGCACTGCACTGTGTGGTTGGGACCATTGAAAAATCTATGGAATATAAAGAGTATGCGTTAGGGGGCTTCCTTGACATAGAGGGGGCCTTCAACAACGTTAAAACAGAAGCAATTATTGAGGCCCTCCTGTTTTTTGACGTGTCATGCTTCATTGTTGACTGGATTAAGGAAATGCTATGTAGCAGAGTAATTAATTCCAGCATGGGAGCCAGCACCCTTAGGAAGACCGCCACAAGAGGGACTCCGCAAGGAGGGGTACTATCCCCTCTACTGTGGCTCCTGGTAGTGGATGGGATTCTAAGGGTTTTCAAAAACACTGGGATAAAGGTCATAGCTTATGCGGATGATATAGCCATACTGGTCCTTGGCAAATTCTTGTCTAAGTGTGCTATTGTCAACCGCTTTAGGAAAGATTTATGGTGGGCGTATCGGCGTGGTCTTGGTATCAATGCATCCAAGACCGAGCTGGTACTTTTCACTAAGAAGCATAAGATCCCAGACTTTAAACTGCCTAGCATTGAAGGCATTGAACTAAGTCTATCGGCGGAAGTAAAATACCTCGGCATTGTTCTTGATAGCAAGTTATCTTGGAGAAGGAACACAGTCGAGAGGATGAAGAAAGGGATGAATGCTTTCTATGCCTGCAAGAAGGCCATTGGTAGGTATTGGGGCCTGCCACCTTACATCGTTCATTGGTTGTATACGGCAGTAATAAGACCAATCCTTACTTATGGCTGCTTTGTTTGGTGGAAAGCGACAGAAAAGGGCAGCAATCTAAAGGTCTTAAATAAGGTTCAAAGATGTACTGCCATAGGGATTACAGGAGCTGTAAAAAGCACACCACAGGCAGGACTGGATATGTTGTTACATATACTACCCCTGGACTTGTTCATCATGAGCTCAGCGGGCAAAAGCTTCCTTAGGGTGAAGGAGCTGAAGCTCTGCAGAGAGGATCCTTTTGGACATGCAAGTGTGCTGAATAAATTAAGGAGAATTGACGGTTGTCCAAGGCCTGACTTGTCTTAGCCGACGGACTACCTACTGACAAGATATGATTTTAATGGGATTTCGGCCGTTTTCTTTCCGAACAGGAACGAGTGGCTGTCCGACAAGGGTGTACCAATGAAGGGCATCAAAATTTTTACGGACGGTTCGAAAACGGCCGAAGGAACTGGAGCGGGCTTCTTTCTGGAATCACTTCAGACACGGCAATCGTTTCGATTGCGCGACGAATGTAGTGTTTTCCAAGCAGAGGTCTACGCCATTGAAAGAGCAGCCTCGTATGTCATTCAAAAAGGGATACCAGAAGCTGTTATCAATTTCTGTGTGGACAGTCAGGCGGCATTGAAGTCTTTGAGTTCGGAGATGGTTAATTCGAAGATAGTGCTGAGGTGTAGAAATACGCTGAAGGATCTACGGAGGGATCACACCGTCAATCTCTGCTGGGTTCCCGGCCATGCAAACATTGCGGGCAACGAACAAGCGGACAAGCTGGCGCGCTTGAGTTCTTCCCTAGACGCTGAGGAAGCGGACTCCTCAGTGCTTCCACCAATCAACTATCTCAAAAGAGTAATGGAGAGCCTAGTAAACGAGAGAGCAGCTCATCTCTGGAGAAGCAGGCATGACTGTTTCATCTCTCGGACTCTGTGGCGAGATCTAAATTGGAGCAACTCTAAGCGTCTTCTCTCCCTAAGTAGGGACCAGCTAAGAGTTGCGGTGGGGGTTATTACGGGACACTGCCCAATAGGCCACATGATGGCAAGGTGGAAGGCGGATGCAGATGTGGACTACTGCAGATCCTGTAATGATATAGATGAAGAGGAGACTATTCATCATCTACTTTGCCGATGTCCGGCTCTTGCAAGCCGCCGTTTCCAAGCTCTGGGAACTTGGTTTTGCGCTGAGCTTGAGGACGTGGCGGAGTTTCCGGTGTCGAGTCTCCTCAAACTGATCATGAGTGCGAGGACGGTGTTCAATAAACCTGCCTGCGATCTTTGATCAAAGGCAGTGTGTGGACGCCGGACATGAAAGTGATTAAGGTCCCATTTTGAAAGGGGAGTTTTAAAGGGCAGTCACAATGGGCCTAAGTTGACGGGAGAAGAATCTCCCACGCCCCTTCTACCTACCTACCTACCTATTAACACATCTTTATTTTTATTCATATGCTTGATGAAATTGCTATGTACAATTAATATAAGGTATCTCCTAACTTTTTCTGTACTAATTTCTGAAATAAATAAATATTGTTGTAAAAATTTGTGCGGTTAGTTTGTATTTTTAGGTATAAATGTTTTTCTTTGCTTTTACTGTTGTATAATATCATAAAAAAAAAAATTTTAATACAAATGAACCTAAATAAATTTTTTTTTTATTTTTTGTTGCAAATGCACAGTTCTTCATAATAAAAATGTTTCAAAAATCTGTGATTAAATTATAAAATTAACTATAAATTCATGTTTGTTATTTATAACACAATTCAAGAAGGCAAAAAAATATACCTCAAATCGAATTTTAAAACGGCGAATTTTAATCTTTATTTCTGACGAAAGTATGGTCTATGGCAGTGATGGCGAACATTTTGTCCGTGTGGGTCAATATTATGATCATTCAATAAATGATAAGGATATGGACAACAACATCGAACCGTCCCTATTGGGAAACCCTATACTTGATTTGCAAAAGGGTGAATTTGATTTGCAAAAGGATGAATTCGATTTGCAAAAGGGTGAATTTAATGTGGAAAACCTGTACAATGCAATTTATTTTGTACAAAATCACGTTTAATAAGAATTATGAAAATAAAATTTAAATACGAAGTATTGTACCTAATGTCAAATTTAAATAGATATATTAAATTTGTATAATTTTTACCCAGTCTTTAAAATTAAAAATAAACAAGCAAGAGCGTCAAACAAGCTTTACCTTCGACCTGGCCGAAGCTCACATACCCTACACCCGTATCTGACGAAGTGAAAATAAAAAGTGGGCGGGTGATGTCCACTTTCATTTAATTTACAGATAGTAAATTTTGATATATTAACTCATTTACAACACCGTTTTTCTCAACAAACACCTCATTATATGGTATCGTATATCAGTGGGCGTGTTATTTTCCGTCAGATAACTTTTTATTTTATTATTATTATACCCTACACCTGAAGGGATGAGGGTATATTCACTTTGTTCTTCCGTTTGTAACGCATTAAAGGAGGCGTGGCAGGTATAGAAAAGTATATATATATTCTGGCTCAGAATCACCTCCTGATTCGATTTAGCCCTGTCCGTCCTTCTGTCTGTCCGTCTGTCTGTGGAAATCACGATTACAGGAGAAGGAATTGAGGTATTGTCATGAAATTTGGTACGAATATTCTTTGTTATCCTACGCTGTTTGGTATACGCCCATTTGGCGTGACACGCCCATTTATATACTATACCATATAATGAGGTGTTTGGTAGGAAAAGCAGTGTTGTAGATGAGTTAATATATCAAAATTTACTCCCTGTGAATTAAAAAAAAATAGGTGTCACCCGCCGACTTTTTATCACTTCGACAGATGCAGGTGTAGGGTATATGAGCTTCGGCCAGGCCGAAGATAACGCTCTTATTCGTTTTTTAGAATATTTTTAAGAGAACATTCGTGGCAAATTTTAAGACTATATCTGCATCCGTTTTTCTGTAATCGTGATTTTCGTCACCAGTGGGCGGACCACACCCATTTTTTAGTGTATTTAAATTTGAGACCATGGACTCGAGAATGAAATTTTATCTTTAAACTCGCTCTACTCAGCTTGTAAATTACCTAAAGCTAAAAGCTAGAGCTAAAAGCACTATATAGAGCTAAAAGCATTAATATTTTCTATAAAAAGTAGGCGTGCCACTAGACCGATTTTCTCCATTTTCAATACCAAACAGCTTATGGTGACAAAGAATTATCGTACCACCATTTTATGGCGTTAGCTTTATTCGTTCTCCCGTAATCGCGATTTCTACAGACAGACAGAAGTACAGACAGACGGACGGACATGGCTAAATCGACTCAGGAGGTGATTCTGAGCCAGAATATATTTATATACTTTTCTATACCTCATCCCTTATACCCTCAGCCCTTCGGTTGTAGGGTATAAATATAATAGCCATAGACCATACTTACGTCAGAAATAAAGATGGAAATTCCCCATTTCACAACTCGGTTTGAGGTGTATTTTTTTGCCTTCTTGAATTGTGTTATTAATAGCAAAATTAATTTATAGTTAATTTTATAATTTAATCACACATTTTTTTAACATTTTCATTATAAACATGAACTGTGCATTTGCAACAAAAAAATTAATTTAAAAATTAATTTAGGTCTTAATTTTTATTAAAATTAATTTATTTTATAATTTCCTATAACAGTAAAAGCAAAGAAAGGCAAGTTTACTTAAAAACACATATAAACCGTAAAATTTTTTACAACAATATTAATTTATACAATATTAATTTCACATTGATTATGTAAGTAAAAATAAGTTCAACAGAAAAAAGCAACACTGCTGCTTTCTTTCTTCATTTGGCAGCACTGTTGGCACGTGGTTTTTCAAGTAGGAAGAAGGAAACAGCTGTTGCTGTAGAAAGGTTGTATGGATTTCGCAAGGATAATGGGATATGACATGTGAGGTAGAAGTTCCCCATGATGATGTAGCCAAAAGGATACGACAATAGTTTAAAAAAAATGTTTTTTAAATTAATTTTAAGTAGTTAGAAGTTATAAAAAGTTAAAAAAATTAATAATCTGTAAGAAGTTCGAAGATGTTAAACAAATTTTATGATATTATTAATAAAAAACCCTCTAAGAATAAATACTCAGTGCCTCTCTAGTCTGAAGATTATCGGCAAGTTAAAATACAAAGAAACTCAAGAAACTAGAAATCTTGTTTTTCTTCGACAGTATTCTTTCGTTGTCGCAGTACAGATTTACTGTTTCTGCTGTTGCTCTGTTATTCAGAAACGCGATGACAATCTTTTTCCTTGTCTTCCATTCAATTATGCATTGTCTAGTTTTTTTTGTTTTGTTGTTTGTATTGTGTTTACAAAAATTTTTGGACAGTCACACTTGTTTATAAAATCAAGAGCACAACAGACGCTTGAAAATTTTTCTGGTTTTAAATGGCTTTTAAGTCGACTTATGCAGCTCTCTAATACAAACAATATGCGTAATTGATCTCGGTGCAAGTCGTACACACTGTATTTGGCAAGTTTTCTAAAATTCTGTATTTGAAACACTGTATTTGTGAAGCCTTCCTCATTTTGGTAACGATTTTTCTCTATTTTAATTAAAATAGAATTATGTTATTTTTAACAAATCATTTTAACAATAGTTATTATTTCAATCAGATCTTATGCTATGTTATACTTCTAAGAAAAAATATAACATTACTAGAGTTGTTGAAAACATGTAAAAATTTTCTAATAGATCTCCGGTGATGGTATATGTATGGTGATGTGTATGGATATGTATGGCAAAACAGATGGTGATGGCAGTAGTTTTGCCAAACCACGTCAAGATTTTAAGGGAATTGAGATGTTAAAAGGATGTTTCAGGAAAAAACTCAGCACAGAAAGAATAGTTCTGTTTTCAAATGCCGAACTCTGAAGTATACGTCGTAGCTATAAAAACTTAACTCAAGCCCCCATTTTATATCCATTTATAAATTCGGAAGAACAGGAATTGTAAGTACATATCTGACAAATGAACTTGGGATAAATCATTTCTAACCTTCCTCAATCCTTGTGATCACAGAAAAGATGCAAACATACGATTTTAGAGTGCCTGAAAGCATCAATTCGGTGATTAGAACAATGTTTTTTTTTCTGGCGACGGTGAACTCCCAATAAGTGTAGAAACGCACAATATTTGGATGCTGTAATTTTTTGAGCATATCGACTTCTTCACGAAAACGTGTGCGCTCACTCTTCTTCACTTGTTTATCCTTAAGGGAAAATAATTGTTTATTATGTGTGTCTTGTTTATACATAAAAAATGCATTAAAGCTCATTACACTTACTAATAACTCGCACCAGGCTACTGCAACTCCTGTTTCCGTATCAAGACCTCGATATACAGTCTTGAATGACCCACGGCCAACCTCTTTATCATATTTAAAGAAGCGTCCACACGGTGACATGGCTATAGGTTCGTCATCGTCCTCTGCTGTACTATGTGATTTTGCCGATGATACTACTGTAGTTGTTGGTATGTGGAAGTTTAGACTACCCGAAACAGGTGGTAAAGATCTAGCTGATGCGGTTGGTAATACGGATGTAGTTTCCAATGCAGATTCATCATGGTGTTCAATTTTTAAGAGGGTCTGTGATGGGAAAGCTTCAGGGACTTTTTGTGTAGGCGCATCGTCAAAAATAGCGGTACCGGCTGTTTGTAAGCAAGCTTTACTGACCACGTTAATTTCGGCAATGTATTCTTCAATTTTTTCCTCAACCTTAAAACCAACACGTTTACCCCCGATAATAGTTGTGCCCCCCCCAATGGCTGTAAATTCAGCTGTGGGTGAATCTTCGATTATAGTTCTCTCACTATTTTGCAAAAATTTCGAGAGTTCTGCATTCACACCTGTTTGTAGTTTGCTCGATTCGTGAACGGAGGGTGTTAGTGATGCCACTGACGAGGTTGCGCTTAATCCGGTACGATTTGCGGTACGATCACGAAATTGCTCCTCTAAATGTTCGGCTTCTCGTGACAACATCTCGATATTGTCGTCATAGTCCCGAGGAAATTCTGTCTCCAATTCGAAGTAACTAGTATTTGTACTTTTCGGAAACTGTTCAACACTCTTTCTAATAAAACGCATATTTGGATTGAATTTTTGAACTGCCTTACAAGTGGATTGAATAACAGATTTTTCCGTATTTGCTGTGGCTGGGGATGATGCCGTTTGTTTCTCGTTCTCCGTTTCACTTTTGAACTTGAGTAAAGACTTTTCTTTGCCATCTTCAGAAGAAGTGGTTTCAACACGCCGAGCGGCGGCGGAATGAGAATGTGTCTCACTCTTGTGTAATGTATTTTTCTCACTCATATTGTAATGATTTTTCGTGTATTTTATTTTTCGATCATCGTTTCCGTCAGATATATTTATATATTTATATCCATATATGGCATGACTTTCAGTGGTACCTGATTTATTGATGTCTGTGTTTTCTGGATGTAATTGCTGGAAGAATAATGCACGTTGGGTTAAATTTTTTTTTATAGAATTACGTGAAATATTGCTCAGCAATGTATACGATTCTTGTTGACAAAGCTTCTGGGTTTGAAAATCGGCATGAGTTAAACTATTATGTATTGGTTTATGCAAGGTAGGTGTTTGACGTTGGTGGCTAGCGGTAAGGAAATCGTACCCATCAAAATTCAAAATAGACTGCTCCTTGGATTTATCTTTTCGTAGTTTCCTATTACTTTTGTTCGATGGAGGGTTTTTTGTATCTTTTGTGTCTTTAAGATTTCTGAGTTCTGGTTTTACAGAGCCTGCACCGCTGCCACCAACTAAGCTTAAGTTTAAAACCGAGTTTCTAAAGCCTTCGACTCTATTCTTATTTTGGTTATTAATACTGCCGGATTTGTTATGATTACTGGCTATTCGATCGCCTAGTGAATTTCCGCCAAATTCGTGCAATACTCGGTATAAAAGGTTATGTGAAATTATTCCCACTTTAGCTTTCGATTTTGCTGCAGAATGTATTGAATGTTGAGAATGTTGGTGTGAGATAGAAGAAGACAGCGTTGAAGTTGGACGGGTAATATGGCCACGGTTGTCTTCTTCGTTGGTCGCAGGACTCCTAAAAGGGGGGAAAATCAATATGTTACAATTGAGTTATAAACTCGATTTTACAAAAAATACATATATCTAGTTAATATTCTCCGTTACTTTTGAGACAATTTTAGAAAGTTTATTACAATTTTGGAACGTAACGTCAAGTGGCCACTCCAGGTCTTTCGGGATATCACTGCTGAAGAGACCAAAGACAGACCATGAACTACAATCCTATAGGAGTTCTAATGAAAGCCAAAAATTAACAAGTAACAAGAGTCTTAGTCTTAACAAGAGTACAATACTCGTAACAAGAGTAACAATACTCTTCACCCGCATCTTTCGAAGCGATGATAAAAAGTGGGCGGGTGGTGCCAACTTCTATTTCACTTACACATAACATAGTAAATTTTGATCTAATAACTCATCTACAACACATAGTGATCCCTCTACTCGTTGTGCTGTAATCGTGATTTTAACAAACGGACGAACAGACAGACAGACGGACAAGGCTAAATCAATTCAGGAGGTTATTATGAGCAAGAATATATATACTACGTTCCTGTACCTGCCACGCCTGCCTGCACGGCGTTACAAACGGAAGAACAAAGTAAATATATGTACATTTACCCCTTCGGGTGTAGAGTATAAAAGTTATATTACATTATTCAAGAGCTATTAATTGAAACTCTTAAAACATAAACTGCATTTCATTTAAGATCAATTGAAATTCATCAAAGATCTATCACTAGCTATAAATCAAAATTTAGAAAGGGTCAATTGTAATTTAAAAATTGTTTCTAAAATAAAAATATGTATATGATCAATAAGCGAATGAACGCTTTGACAATAAACAAATCTTTGTAAAGTCGATGTTTAGTCGATGTTTTCAGTCAGTAATGCCAAGTAACACAAGTTGCACCATGGTAAGTTACACGATTGAGCACCATGTCCAAATGATAAAGATGTTGACTACTGTCAACATCTACCCATTCCTATTGGAAAACCTTGTATATTTTTTAAATTATTACTCGTATTATGTACGGTTATTTTTTTAACTCATATTTTTTTATTTACCTTATCTATTACAACGGCTCTAAAAGGACCGTCAAATTTAATTCCTAGCTTTTGAAAACGTTTTTTAGGTCGCTTTTTTCATGTTCGGAACAAATTTACAAATGAAATTGAATTGAAATTTTAAACTAACTTCCTGATGAGCTAGGATCTCGAAATTTCAAGCAAAGCTTAGAACTGGATGCTAATGTAATACTAACCCGATTTTTCAACACTGCGGACACATTGGGGGAATTTGAAGCTGAATACCATGAAACCCTAGAGAACGAACACTCTCAATATACTTTGAGCACCTACCTCGAGGAGCTCCAAGCGGTATGGTGGGACATCAAGAAGGCGTACAACGTGTGCCTGGAACATCTCATCTCAAGACATTTGTTAACTTCTCAACTGCAAATAATGAACGCCAACATCTGCTGGCAGCAACGTACTCCCAAATCTCGGTGTCCGTACCAGCTCCCACAGTTGAGCCACTCTCTGGTCACAACATCATCTACCTGTGTGACACTGATGTTTTCAGAGACACTGATGTTGCAGATTATAAATCTTGGCCAACTTTTAGAGACATGTTCTCCGCTCTGTACATTCGTAACAATAGACTTTCTTAAGTCGAAAAGTTGTTTCACCCTTATTAAAAGACACAAGGTGAAACAAGAGATTGTACAGAAATCTCCCCTTACTGGCGATGGATTCAACCAAGCGTGGAGTAATCTCAAGGGTCGTTTCGAAAACCAGCGAATTCTAATCAACACTCAGCTTCGAACCCTGTTCAACCCCTCCCCTGTTTCAAAAGGCTTTGGAGTTGAAATAAAACAACTTCAGAGAGAAATGAACAACTGTCTTTCTGCGCTTATGTTGTATGATGTAGACAGCTGGGATGCAATTATTTTGCCTCTTTGTTCTTCTCGCCTCCCCGTAAACACCCTTTCTCTGTGGGAACGGTCGTTGACTGACAAACAAGAGATTCCGAGATGGAAAGAAATGGATGGAAAGCTTCAGAATCGCCTCAAACTCCCTACTTGACCTGTGCAAACTAAAATAGCTGATATCAATCCGATTGTTACAGCTCTTATCAGTAAAGTTTGTAAATTTACTATTGGGTTTCCTCGGAACGCTCAATTCAATGTACAAGTCGAAGCCCCTGTGCTTACCCAGTTGACAGATAATCTGCCGGTCAGTTTCCTTGACCCTAGCCTTCTCTCTTCTCTTCCCAATCTCCCTTTAGCAGACTTCCATGTCAGCGATTAAATTGACATCCTTATTGGAGCTAACATTTATCCACTGTTTTCGGCTGGATCCTGATTGGTCCACTCCCTCTTAACCTGTCTACCCCTCAAAGCAGAGATAACGAAATATTCTTTGTCACAAATATTCTTTGTCATAATAGAGTGTCTGTATTAAACAGCATGCAGCAAACATATGCAATCTTGCATCTTAGAGCAAAGATCCAAGATGATCGAACTTTGAGAAATTTTGCTAGGATGTTTAAGCTATTGCAGCAAAGATAAGAGGAAATAAAGTTACTCATAACTACTGAAAATAAAGAATACTTCTAAACAAACTAATGGCGGAATTCTGTACATTTAGTTAACATGTTTTGTATCGTTAAATACGATATACATAAAATAGAAGTTTTCATTTAAAATTTATTCATTTTTTAAATTGTGGTAAATAAATCAATGATATTATAAAGCAGCGTTACATTTTACGTTAACAAAAGGAAACTCAGAAAGTACGAAAAAGGTAAAAGTACTTTTTGTAACACTCGGTGTAAAGAACACAATAATTTTCTATTCTAGGAAGTAATTTGTACTCCGCGAAGCAAGAATAAAAGTTTTGTTAACAGTTCAAGCACATTTATGCACTAATATATTGGTTAATTAAGGAAAACATCAAATTTATTTTATATTGTAGCATACCGGCAACAGTGCTTTGGTACCAGAATTCATAAGAGGCGCAAAAACAGATGCATTCTATACAAACGGGCAACACTAGTGTTTACGCCAGATGTGTTTACACGACACATCTGGTGATCCCTGTCTGCTCGTGGCAAACACCTCGCTTTGCAACGAGTAGACAACCACGAAATCTACCATCGCTAATGCTCGTTTTTCTTGAGTTATTTTCAGGTTCTTAACTACAAGTGTGAGCTAACCGATGTGCCAACCGAACTTCCAATCACTTCTTCAACCGAAACGACGAAACTCCAATATTCGAACAATCGCAACAACCTCATCAACAAATCACCGCAACAATCTCAACACCAATCAGGAAATCAACAGGTGAGTGTTTGTACTTTTCATCCCTTCCCCAACAAAATTCATTTTTACGTACTTTCACAAAACATTCGCAATTCGCAACTTGCAAATTGTGAATTGTGAACTCTTTTTCACTTAACAGAAAAACATTTGGTCCTAGTCGAGCCGGATATTATTCCGGTTCTAAAAAGTGAATTTTGTTCATCCTATATTTTTATTATTAATAATAATATTAATCCAGGAATTACTAACATTCAACAGTGTTGTTTGAAAAAGATTTTCTTCATCGTTCGTTCGGTTCGGCACGTTCGCGCCATTTTCACGCGCGTTTCTCTCTCTCTCTCTCTCTCACTCTCACACGATTTTGCCGTTTATGTGCGAGTGTTTTTGGGCAAAACACTTGTACATAGAACCGTAGAACCTTGAAATTTATTGCAAATTTCAAGGTCTCGCTGCTTACTTTGCAACTCGAAGCAAAGTAAGCAAAATATATATTGACCATTGCACATCCCGCTGCAATCGGTAAATATATACTCACATCTCTGTGCAATACATAACTTGCACAAGTAAATACTTTATTTACTTAAACTCGCGCGCTCGCTATACAGTGGGCACCCCGTACGAAGTGACCAAACATTTTGTTCAGTCACTTACTTTAAACTTGAAGTGAAAAAAAAATATATAAGGAAGTGAATTAAATTGAATTAAATTAAATTGGATGTGATTAATTTAGTAAATCAATTAATTAAAAATTAATTAATTAATTGATTGAATTATTAATTAAAAATTTAAAATTAATTTAATTAATTAAATAAAAAAAAAAAAAATCATACAGTGGAAATTTAAGAAATAATAACACGTGAAATAAAATAAAATTTTTTCTTTTTCTTACAAATTTTGTAATAAATAAAACAAATTAAATACAAATAAAAACAACTGAAATTATTTAAAGGTTTTTTCATTTTTTCTGAATTTCATTTCTTTCTCAGATTTTATTTAAGCCAACAATTTGTTAAATAAAATTTAATTTGCTAAAGATAAATATTGTTTTATTTTCACCTCACTCCCTCCAACGATGGATCCACTCATGAGATTCACCGAAGCCACGGACACATTGGAGGAATTCGATGTGGAATATCGCGCAATCCCGGACAGTGACCATACAACTTATACTCTGGACACTCATCTGGAGGAACTCAAGGTTGTTTGGGCCGATCTCAAGAAGGCATATCCTTGTGCCTGGAATATCTCATCACCTCTGTGGACCCCGACAATGAAGACACGGATCATACAGCAGATATTGTTGTGGTGAAAACGAAATATCGCCGCTGTTATAAGCTGTTTGTCAACTTCTCCGCAGACATCAATGAGCGTCAACATCTGCTGGCAGGCGACCACTCTCAACTCTCGGTCTCAGCGCCTGTCGCTACAGTCGAGCCTCTCCTTAGTCACAATCTCAGTCTTCCACCGTGCGATACTGAGGTTTTCAATGGAGATTATAAGTCTTGGCCAACGTTTCGCGATATGTTTTCAGCGTTGTACATAAGGAACAATCGGCTCTCTTCGGTCGAGAAACTGTTCCATTTAAACCTGAAAACCAGAGGTGAAGCAAAGGAGATCGTCCAGCAACGTCTTTAGCAACGTCCAGCTTTGAACTCTTTTCAATCTCTCCCCGGTCTCGAAAGAGTCTGGAGTCGAAATAAAACGACTCCAGCGAGAAATTAACAACTGCCTGTCTGCGCTCTCATTATACAATGTTGACGTGGACAGCTGGGATGCCATTATTGTGCATCTCTGCTCATCTCGCCTCCCTCTCAATACTCTCTCTCTTTGGGAACAGTCGTTAACCGACAAACAAGAAATCCCAAAATGGAGGGAAATGGATATTTTCTTAACTCAACGTTTTCAAACTCTTGAAACTGTTGAAGACATTCGAAGATCTCCAGAACCTTCTCGAAAACCCACTAATCGTGTCCAGACCACTAATCGTGTCCAAAAACCCCCAAAGCCAGTGCACAATTTTTAAGTGAACATGGTCTCGACAACTTGCAAGCTGTGCACTGACCAACAGCATTCTCTTCGGAAATGCCCCCGCTTCTTAGCAATGAATATTGATAAACGGTTATCAATTATTTCAAAATTCCATCTCTGCAGTAATTGCCTTGCCAATTCTCACCAACTCAAAGAATGCAAAAGTCACTATAATTGTGCAACGTGTAACAAACGTCACAATTCGCTTTTGCATCGCGAGGTGGCCTCGGCCCCCAATTCGACACCCCGTTCGAATCAAATCCCCCAAACCTCGCGCCCTCTCACTTCTCCAGTGCGTCATGAAACGGCTTTTCACGCCAATTTAACGCACGAACTGCCCACTACTTCTGCACGTGCAAAGTTAGAAAACTCAACAACTCAATCTCACATCGCTAATATACAGTCCACTCTCTCTCCTCTTTTGACAAAGATGGTGAATAACTCCACCACCTCAAAAAAGGAGGTGCTACTTGCTACAGCTATGATACATATCTTTCATAGTGGTGAGCCATACGTAGCTCGTGCACTTATCGATCCCGGTTCTGAAGCCACACTTCTATCTGGAAAAATTCAGAAACGCCTCAAACTTCCCACGCGAGCTGCGCAAGCAACCGTGGCTGGTGTCAATCAAACTGTTACTGCCACGGCAAGTAAAGCTTGCAAGTTTGCTATTGGTTCACCTCGCAACCCAAAAATTTACATAGAGGGCGAAGCTCTTGTGCTGCCTAAACTCACCGGCAATCTTCCAGTCTGCTCTATAGACCAGAGCTTGCTCCTCGTTCTTCCCAATCTCCCATTCGCTGATGTCAATTTCCACAAAAGTCGGTCAATTGATATCTTGATTGGAGCAGATCTCTATCCCTTAATTCTGCTGGATGGAATCCAAAGAAATGTTCTTGGCTCACTTCTAGCACAAGAAACTATTTTCGGTTGGATTTTGACTGGTCCGCTGCCTAGCAGCCCCTCAACCCCTAAACCCACAACGCGACTGTCATTGTTCAATGAAATCGCTATTGATCGCCAAATTTCCCGTTTCTAAGAACTTGAAGAAGTCCCGAAGAAAAAACTTCTCAGTCCCTCCGAAAAGTATTGTGAGGAAATTTACTCTAAAACCACGAAACGAGAGGAAGATGGACGTTATATCGTGTCCCTTCCTTTCAAGGAAGATTTCCCTCATTGCTCTACGATAGGATTTTCTCGAGAAATAGCGATCAAGCAATTCCTTCGGAATGAAGCGAAATTGTTGAAGACGTCCGGTTTTAAGGAGCAGTATGACTCTGTGATACGAGAATACTCTGAGCTCGGTCATATGACTGAAACCACTCCTCCTGTGTTCAGTCCAGCCTCGAGAGCTGATAACTATTATCTCCCTCATCACGCTGTGCTCAAACCGGAAAGTACCACCACCAAAGTCCGCGTTGTATTTAACGCTTCATGCCCCACAAGTAATGGAGTCAGTCTGAATGACGTTCTATACCCTGGTCCTGCATTGCAAGTTGATCTGAACTTGCTTCTCTTGAAATGGCGTTTCTTCAAGTACGTGTTCAATGGCGACATTGAAAAAATGTACCGTCAGATCCGTGTGAAGCCAGAACATGCGAGATTCCAAAGTATTATCTTCCAAAGTATTATTATCGGATGATGTGCAAGAAGATTTCCCTCTCGCCTCGCATGTTCTGAAGAGTCTGATGTATGTTGATGATGCGCTTGCTGGCGCTCACGACATTGAAACCACTCTCGAAACTCGATGTCAGTTGACGTCAGCCTTAAGGTCAGCTGGTTTTTCGCTCCGAAAATGGACTGCTAACCACCTTAGTATCATCAATGGTATACCGCCCGAAGATCTCTTGAATAAAGAATTTCTTGAATTTGAGGACACCAGCACTGCCAAAACCCTTGGCATTCGATAGAACGCCAAATCAGATTTCTTTTACATTGAAGCGAAACCCTTTGCTATCCAAACCAGTTACACGAAAAGGGAAATTCTCTCTCTAATAGCCAGGATCTTTGATCCAGCTGGTTGGTTAGCTCCAGTGGTCATAATCGCGAAAACCATTATGCAACGCATCTGGTTGTACGCCACAGGTTGGGATGAGCCGGTAAATGCTGACATTCTACACACGTGGTTAGCATTCGTCAAGTGCTATTATCAAATCAATCTAATCCGAGTCCCTCGATGGGTCCATTTCACCCCGAAATGCACCGTCGAAATTCATGCGTTCTGCGACGCGTCCGAAAAGGCATACGCCTGTGCCGTGTATGCTCAAATTGTCACTCAAAGTGAAGTTCACGTTTCGCTCCTTTACGCGAAAACAAAGGTTGCACCCATTAAAACTATCTCCATCCCGCGACTTGAGTTATGTGGTGCAGCTTTATTGGCTGATATCATTGGTGCATTGACGCCCCACTTAGATTTCCCTCGGTTTGAACTCTTCTGCTGGATTGATTCTACGATCGTTCTGGCATGGTTGAAACGACCACCGTGTACATGGACCACGTTCGTGGCAAATCGCGTTGCCAAAATCATAGAAATTGTCGATCATACTCGATGGTTTCATGTCGAATCATCTCAAAATCCAGCAGACTTAGCGAGTCGCGGTCTATATCCCTTAGACCTCTGCTCATCTTCTCTTTGGTGGAACGGACCTGAATGGTTGTTGCTTCCTAAAGAACATTGGCCTCATTCTCCCTCTCTACAAGATCTAGAAACAAATCTTGAGGCCAAACCAATAACGTCTCACTTCTCATATTTCTCTCGATATGAAGATCTGTTAGAAAGATTATCTTCTCTACCGAGAGCTCTCCGAGTTGTTTCTTATCTCTTTAGATTCTTCTTTCGAACTCATTCTCAACACCGTTCTGCATTTAATAGAACTTCTCATAGTTTCGAAGTCGATGAGATACACTATGTCAAAACTCGTCTCATGACACTGGCGCAAAAGGTTCATTTTCCAAATGAATATCACTGTCTTCAACAGAAAGTGGTTCTGAGCTCAAAAAGCTCAAGCTCTCTCTGAATCCCCTTTTGTCTGAAGATGGAGTTTTGCGTGTCGGTGGACGTCTAGCCTCGTGCCCGTCATTAACCTTTGACGAAAGACATCCCATCATTCTCCCGTATAACGCACAGTTCACAAAACTGTTAGTTCGCTTCATTCATGAAATTTCCCTGCATGGTGGCAATCAATTGATGCTTCGATTGATTCGCATGCAATTCTGAATCCCCAAAGCGAAAAATCTCATCAAAACTACCATTCATCAATGTAAACCATGTGCCATCTACAAAAGTCGGCAGAGAACTCAACTTATGGCAGCTCTGCCACCTGAGCGAATCCTCTGCTACTATCTCTCGTCACTTCGCAGCCACTGGCCTTGATTTCGCTGAACCCTTCGACATAAAGAACTACACAGGGCGAGCATGTCTAATCACAAAAGGATATGTCTGTGTCTTTGTGTGTTTTGCAACGAAGGCAATCCACCTCGAGGCTGTCAGCGATCTTACAACCCCCGCTTTTCTCTCGGCCTTCTCTCGCTTCACGGCTCGACGAGGTTGCCCAAGGGATTTGTACTCCGATAACCGTACGAATTTCGTGGGCGCCTCGAAGGCGCTCAAAAACGATATGAAATCGTTCCTCAGGCAAAGTCGAGAACTTTTCATCTCGCACTTTGATCATCAACAACTCAAATGGCATTTTATTCCCGCCGGTGCTCCTCATATGGGCGGCCTGTGGGAAGCTGGTGTCAAAAGCTTTAAAAGTCATCTTAGAAAACAAGTTGATCAAATGCGATTCACTTTTGAGGAATTCTCGACCATTCTCAATAAAATCGAGGCTTGCCTCAACTCTCGACCCCTTTATAGGATGTCTGATGATCCTATGGATTTACAACCCCTCACCCCTGGACATTTCCTAGTTGGTAGTCCACTCTTGGCTCCGGCTGAGCCCGAAGTTCTCGGCAACCCCTTGCGAATTGTCAATAGATGGCAAAAACTCAAAGTCGTCTACCAGCAATTCTGCAAACGGTGGAAAGCAGAATATCTCAAAGAGCTCCACAAGCGCCATAAGTGGAAACACCCCCAACCCGATGTCCAAGTCGATGATTTGGTAGTCATTCGCGACGACAATCTCCCTGCCAATACTTGGCGTCTCGGTCGCATTTCTCGCGTTTATACGGGCGCTGATAATCGTGTCCGCGTTGCCGATGTCCGAACCGAACGAGGAAGCATCACCCGGCCAATCTCCAAATTGGTCATGCTTCCTTCCTCTATGTAATCTTCTACTAACCCTCTCGTTTCAGATATGTCATCACGGAGCAATTCCCCCATCAGTGACATCGAATCTTTCAGCAGCTTCAGGACGCAGCTGCTAAGATCCTCGGACCGCTCGGACTGGCGTCTAAGGGAAATGGTGATGGATGTCGTCATCCCCCTTCCCACAGCCGAAACGGCCCCCTTGGTCTCCTTCCCACGTCCGGAATTCCAACCGGATGAAATAGTGCTGACACCCCGTTCAGCAACCCCTCTGATCCTGGAGTGTTCTCTCACTCCATCCAACTCCCATCCTGTATCCAATCCGGAGATGGTGGCGGAAATTCCCTCCGCGTCGTCAGGCACCAAGTTCGTCGTCACGAGGCATGGTGCCGCATCACCTCCTCAGCCCACTTCTCTGGGCCGAGATGAGGTACAGATCTCGGAGATAATCCCCCCTACCTCTCCGCCTCGATCCGAACTTAGTGCATTGAACATCTCATTGCACCCCAGTCCAACTTCCTCTCGCTCTTCAACCCCTTGGAGAGAAAACAGTACGGCTGGTTGGCATTCCCTCCCGAAGCTTGTCACCCCGGTTGGCTAAACCCATCCCGAGCGTCGGCAGCGCAGCAAGAGCATTTTGGCGAGGCACCCCCTGCCAAACGCCTCGCACCACAACCAACAAGCTCGCGCGGCCAAAGGCATCAATGTCGGCTCTGTTCGGGAGCTCACGCTCTACGCTCCTGTCCCACGTTCTTGAAGCAGAGCCATGCGCAGCGATGGCACCCTGTTGAGAGACTACACTTCTGTAGCAACTGCCTCGCGTACTCTCACTCTGACGCCACTTGCCACAGCCAAAGCCGCTGCAAGTTGTGCCATAAAAAGCACCACACTCTGCTTCATAAGCCACAAGCGCCCCCTAAAAAACAAGCAGCCCCTAAAAGCCGACGTCGCCCTGGTCCAGTAGCAAAAACTGCGCCAGCGAGAACGATTCCACCACCCCCAGTTCACCGCCCTCAAACGGATCCGGCCCCTCCTGCACCCCGGTCGATGCACCCTTCAGGATGCGACGCCATGGCGGCCCACCTCCAGCGGTCGGTGACGCTTCGTCCGACAGCAATGGTTCGGTTACGCACGCACGACGGCTACGTTTACGAACGTGCTGTGTTCGACTCTGGCTGCGAGGTTTCCCAAATCTCCGAAACTCTCGTACGGAAACTGCGGATCCTCCCCACCCGTCTCGGGACAGATGCGGTTGCGCTCCTAGCCCTCAGGACGCGTGCAGAGCCTCCTGAAACGTTTGAGTTTCATGCGAAGATCTGCAGAGTCCAAATCACGACTCCCGCCTCTTCCATCGACGCCAAAATAAAGTTGTTGTATGACAACATTGTCTTGGCTGACCCGGAATTCTACCGATCCCATGTGGTGCATTTACGTCTAGGGATAGACATCATCACCCGCCTCTACCGACCAGGCATGCTCCCGTCCACCCATGGCCAGCCATTCGCCCAAAACTTGGTGTTTGGTTGGATTCTCTCGGGAACGGTGCATCCGTAAGGGAATTC
Source organism: Conops quadrifasciatus (assembly GCA_949752815.1). Taxonomy (NCBI): domain Eukaryota; kingdom Metazoa; phylum Arthropoda; class Insecta; order Diptera; family Conopidae; genus Conops; species Conops quadrifasciatus. The sequence goes on along the minus strand of OX457082.1, from coordinate 2,241,997 downwards.
ATCTCCCTCTCCGGCCCTATCCCCTCTCCACACCAATTCAAACAGCATGATCTCCTTCCTACTCGGAGGTCATGCCCCCCAACTCTCGGGTCAACTTTGCTTCCCACCCCGTGGAAGGTGGGTCTCAAAGCTGAACCCTCTCCGTCCCGATCACTCTTCATCGGGGGTCTGTAATATTGAGTTTCTCTTGTAGTAACCCCTCCGCCGCGAACGTCTCACCCACAACAGGGGCACGTAACTTTGAGTTTTCTATACAAAAAACCCCGTTTCCTTTTCTTGACACTCTTAATCAGGGGTCTGTAATATTGAGTTTCTGAGCTGAATTTTTTGGCTTTTTCACGAACACTACTTTACGATTTTACGTAAATTTCCTTGACGCAGTTTCCTATCTGGTTATCTCTGCCTCAAAGTACAACGTGCGTCTCATTTTATAACGAAGTCGCTATTGATTGTCAAATTTCTCGTTTCTGGGAATTAGAAGATTTCCCCCAGAAAAAACTTCCCAGTACGTCCGAAAAATATTGTGATGAAATCTATGCCAAAACTCTCAAACGGCAGAAATATGGATGCTATATCGTATCACTTTCTTTCAAAAAAGTTTTTCCCCATCAGTCCAAAATAGGATTCTTATAAAACAATTTCCTCGGAACGAAGCGAAATTGTTGAAAACGCCAGACTTCAAGAAAAAATATGACTCATTAATACGAGAATATTCTGAGCTTAGTCATATGATAAAAACCACACCTCCCAAGTTCACTCCCGCCTCGAAGTCTGACAATTATTATACACCTCACTATGCTCCTTTGAAACCTAAAAGCAGCATTTTTATATCTGGTTCCTGCCTTGCAAGCTGATCTGAACTTGCTTCTCTTAAAATGGCGTTTCTTTAAGTATGTATTCAATGGCAACATTGAAAAAATGTACCGCAAGATTCTTTGTTCACACCAAACATGCTAAGTAAAACATCAACATCAACGTATCATGACGTTTTCAATTGCAAACTGTCACCTTTGGTGTCAATTGCGCACCATATTTAACAATTCGTACACTCACTATCAGCTCGCTGATGATGTACAAGAACAATTTCCTTTCGCTTCACATGTTCTCAAGAATCTGATTTATGTTGATGATGCGCTAACTGGGGCTCATGAAACTAAAACATCCAAATTTGATGTAAGCTTTGAGATCAGGTAGTTTCTCTCTCCGCAAATGGACTGCAAACTACCTTAGCATCCTAAACAGAATCCCGCCAGAAAACCTAAATAAAGATTTTTTGGAATTTGAAGATACCAGCACGGCAAAAACTTTCGGCATTCGCTGGGATGCCAAATAAGACTTCTTCTGTATCGAAACTAAACCTTTTGCCATTCAGTCTAGCTACAACAAAGGGCAAGAGGTAGCCTCTTTCCCTCATTGCCAAGATCTTTGATATAGCTGGTTTGCTAGCTCCCATTGTCATAATTGCCAAAATAATTATGCAAAGAATCTGGTTAGACGCGACGAGTTGGGATGAAACGATCCTCCATGACACTCTATAATTGTGGCTAGCGTTTGTTAAGTGCTATCATAACATTAACCAACTGCGAGTCCCTTAATGTTCATGCGTTTTGTGACGCGTCCGAAAGGTCGCCGTGTATGTCCGAACTATCACTCAAAATGAAGTTAACGTTTCGCTCCTCTACTCCTCTAATTTTTGTTCCTCGACTTGAATTGTGCGGTGCAGCGTTTATCGCAGATATGGTCAATGCACTGATTCCTCACTTAGATTTCCCCAGCTCGATCTCTACTAAACCGATTCTACGATCGTGCTAGCATGGTTGAAGCGGCCACCCTGTACGTTTGTATTAAATCGTGTTGTGATCACACACGATGGTTTCATGTGGACTTAGCAAGCCATGATCTACTCCCATTAGATCTCTGCTCTTCCTCCCTTTGGTGGTATGGACCAGAATGGTTAATGTTCCCCAAAGAGCAATGGCCTCACTCGCTCCCTACATCAAATCTGGAAACAGATTTAGAGGCAAACCCAATTAAAACCCACTTGCTTCTTGATATTCGTTTAGCTTTCCAACAGGGTCGGATAATGAGTGTTGGAACGAATTTCCGTCATCCCTTGTCAATTTTGGTTTGGAGACAAACCGGTTTCGCCGATGTGCCATCTTCAGTGTCTTTTTTCGTTATGGTCATTTCGTACTTGTACATGTCCTTATATTTTGTCATGCGTGCGGTATATTCATTCTGGTTAGTTCGTAGAAGGTAGCAGACTTCAGTTTTCTAATTGGTTAGCAGGTAGGAAACTGTGGGTTTTTCTAATTGGTTTATTGGTACAGTCGTTTTTTTTTTTATTTTTCGTTTAAGGTCGATAAGGTCGTTATTATCGTTGTTTGTTGCGTCTTCTCTCTATCGGGAAAGTAAAAGTCAGACATTTTTTGTTTCTGCGAATTTTGAGTTTGCTCCGTCATTTCGGCATTTGCAGGTTCTCCATGTGTTTTATTTTGTTTTTTGTAGATTAGTTTAAGGGGTTCGAAAATTACGTCCGAGGGAGTGTTTGTTTGTTCATTTATTATGCATCCGTCAAATGTTTTTTGTTTGTATATTTCCAATTTCATTATCCAACCCTGTCGGAAAGCTAAACGAATATCAAGAAGCAACTAATGCCAGTCAGGCTCATCATCTTAGCACCATAAGACTTATACAAGCGACGCTTGCTGAAAATACATAACACAAAGGCCAATATTTGGTTTAACAAACAATGTCTCACATTGAATGTTACACCAAAATTTGCGCAAATACGACTGAAAACCAACACAGAGGCAGAATGAAAAACAATAAAGAAAGCAGAAAAGGACTATGTAGTCCTACTAGGACAGGAACTACGCAGCTTACACGCCAAAAAAGAACGCACGAACTCTGATATTATCGCTCCACTTACAACTAGCGGAAATCATACCAACGGACACTCTAATGGACCTCTTCAACGAAATCAGGAATGACATCTCTAAAAAAATGAAACAGAAATACAAAACACTAAACAAGAAACTAGACAAACTAACAGGAAGGAAAACAACAAATAACTTAATGAACGCCAAACCAAGGTTCCACGCTACGTTCGTCAACTTAACAGGAATCACATTTGAGAGACAGGAAGCACAAATACTGGAGAAAGGACTTAAAAACAACTTTCATGACCACAATAAGAAGAAGGAGACTGAACAAACCATTGTGGACGCAGAAATAGCAGTCTCACTATTACCCAACGAGGAACAAGGCACATTTGCAGACAAATAATCGAAAAAGAAATGAAATCAAAAAGAAAAGAACAAGAGGGCAAAGAAACTAAGACAGAAGCCTGAAACAAAAACTAAAAATCAACAACGTAATAACAAAGGCTGACAAAGGAAATACAACAGTACTGATGGACAAAAACGAATACATAAGAAAAACGGAGCAATTAATCGAAGAAACTAACTGCAGAAAAATCAGAGAAGACCCCACGGGCGAATATCAGACACAAATTAAGGAAGCTATGAAAAAGGCAACCAGAATAATAAAACCAAACACAGCACACACACTAACGCTCATGAGCCCCTCGGCCCCACCAATGATCGCGCTACCAAAAATACACAAACCTGACACTCTAATGAGACCTATGATCAATTACAAATCGGCACCTAACAGACACCCTGGAACTATCCAACGAACACACTGTAGCCAACACCACGCAACTAATCAAAAAGCTATCCACCGTAAAAATGGCAAAGGACACAAGATTGGTGTCATTCGATATCAAGGACCTATACCCATCGATACCGGTAACAGAGACAGTGAATACTCTACACGAAACAATACTTAAGAAAACAAAAGACAGAGACTTTTCTACACAACTCACAAACACACTAAAAACCACGCTACACCATAATTACTTTCAATTCAAACAACACATTTACAGACAAACGAACGGACTAGGAATGAGAAACCCAACCTCAGCAATCCTCATGGAAGTATTTATGCAGAAACTAGAAAAACGATATATGAACGAACTAAAGACAAGGCTAGGCGTAACGTTCTACGCGAGATACGTCGACGACATTTTTTGTGTAATAAATGCAAACAACGAAGAACAGATTTTGGAGTACCTTAACGAACAACACAAAAACATAAAATTCACAATGGAAACAGAAAAAGAAGGAAAAATAAATTATCTGGACATGACGGTGGAAATAAACAAAAGCACCAATAAAATTGAGTTCGAAATATACAGGAAACCTACAGCCACAGACACAATAATACATAACACATCAAACCATCCGCAACAATATAAAAACGCCGCAATTAGACAGTTAATAACCAGACTAGAACGAACACCTCTAAAGAAGGAAGCCTACAACAAGGAGCTGAACACAATATACACCATAGCTAAAAACAACGGATACGAGAAAGACCTTGTAGATAAGATCAGAAGAAACTTAACAACAACCAAAAAACGCGAGAGAGAAAATGACAAAAAAACCTGGACGACGATGACATAGACGGGAATATTGACATATAAAATAGCTAAATTTTTCCAAAAATACAACATTAACGTAGCATTCAAAACAGGAAACAACCTGGCAAAAATATTACAAAACAACACAAATGAGGTGGACCCACTAGATAAACAGGGCGTATACAAGCTGATTTGTGCATGCCAACACAGCTACATTGGACAAACAGGACGTAAGATAAAAACTTTGCGAATCGAATTTCGCAAACCACATGTCTAACAATAAGTGCACCCCAAAGCACATTAGGAAGACAGTGAAACTACTGCATATACAGCACAAAGGACGACGTCTCAACGTACTAGAAAAAATTGAAATATACAAACAAAAAACATTTGACGGACGCATAATAAATGAACAAACAAACACTCCCTCGGACGTAATTTTCGAACCCCATAAACTAATCTACAAAAAACAAAATAAAACACATGGAGAACCTGCAAACGCCGAAATGACGGAGCAAACTCAAAATTCGCAGAAACAAAAAATTACTGACTTTTACCTGCCCGATAGAGAGAAGACGAAACAAACAACGATAATAACGACCTTGCAATTAAACGGAAAATAAAAATAAAAAAACGACTGTACCAATAAACCAATTGGAAAAACCCACAGTTTCCTACCTGCTAACCAATTAGAAAACCGAAGTCTGCTACCTGAACCCTGCGAACTAACCAGAATTAATATACCGCACGCATGACAAAATATAAAGATATGTACAAGTACGAAATGACCAGAACGAAAAAAGACACTGAAGATGGCACATCGCCGAAACCGGTTTGTCTCCAAACCAAAATTGACAAGGGATGACGGAAATTCGTTCCAACACTCATAAAACCCACTTCTTATTCTTCGCTCGATATGAAGATCTGTTAGAGAGATTTTTCTCTCTTTCAAGAGCTCTCCGAGTTCTTTCTTATCTCTTCAGATTCTCTGTCGAACACATCCTCAACATCGTTCCTCTTTCAAAAGAACTTTTCATAGTGTCGAGGCAGACGCGATACAGTTTGTCAAAACGCGCCTCATTACACTCCAAATAAATACCACTGTCTTTAGCAGAAAACGATTTTAAGCCCAAAAACCTCTCTCTCTCAAACAATCCAACAAAAGCTCTCTCTCTCTCAATCCTTTCTTGCATGAAGATGGTCTTTTGCGCGACGGTGGGCGTCTAGCCTCGTGTCCGTCATTACTTTTGATGAACGACACCCCATTATCCTCCCTTATAACGCACATTTCACTAAACTCCCGGTTTGCTTTATCCATGGAATCACCCTGCATGGCGGCAATCAATTGATGCTTCGATTGATTCGCATGCAACACTGGATTCCTAAAGCGAACAACTTAATCAAAACTACCATTCACCATTATAAACCTTGCATAATTAACAAAAACCAGTAGAGAACGCCACTCATGGCGAATCTGCCCCCCGAACGTACCTCTCTTTCTCGTCCTTTCGCAGCCACTGGGCTCGTTTTTTTCTTACTCTCCCATGTTTTTACATGTGATAAGAAAACTATCCGAATTTTTAGCGAGATCGGATATCGACACCTGATTGCTGTTTTTGCACTTTGGTGGCAAAAAGAGGTTTTTGGGAGGGAAGTAACTGTCGTAATTTTTAATTTTCTGAAGAACTACAAGACATATGTAGATCAGTTGAAACATTTTTTGTAGAATTTATCAGGGAACTACGGGATCAGAAAAAAGTATACTTATTCATATAATTTTTTGTAAAAAATTACGACCAACAATTTTTTTTCGAAATTTGTTTTGAAAATTGCAAATTCGACATTAATTTTCTCAAAAACTATTTGACCTAGAGGTTTAATTTTAGAAGTATTTTATTTTAAAGGTTGGGTATTTGTTTTTTAAAAACAAGAAACATATACTTGTTCCCATTATTTATTTTTTTTATGAATTGGCGAAATCCTGCGCCTGAAATGAGGAAAATTACCCCTCCGCCTTTTGGGGTCAAGCCATGATATCAAATCTTGATGTTTTGAGAGTTGATATGACTCTTGTGTACTGAAAGGAAGATGTGCGCTGTGTACTTGGGGGGCAACCCTGCTGCTGCCTGTGGATCAGCCAGCATCAGGATGCCCTCTGGCGGTACAAGAGGCAGACTGACTTGATGTATGCGTGAGGGCAGGATAGTGCGCAAGATATAGCCTACATCCTGTCAGGACCGTTAGTCGCGACTTAGGTCGCTCCTGCAACCCTGCTTTAACAGAAGACTACGGATCTAGACTGGGAAGTCAATAAATATCCCCCCTAATCCAGGGTGTTACGCGACCCGTGCCCGTTGGATGGTTTGCAGCCAGGGGTAACCGGCTGTATTCGAACGGAGCCCTCCCAAAACCTGGGTCGCCTTGGGATGTATCTGTGACCTTACCATGGCAAGGGGCGCTGCCATGGCTGACCTTTCCCATTATACTCCATAGACCGCCGAGCTTGACCTTGGTCCGGCGAAGCGGTCGTAAGATCCAGTTGCTATGTCTAATAAAAACCAAGCCTCGGATGAATTAAAGTTGAGAGCTTCTGACACGTTGTCAGAAGATGAGCTCTTGGCTTCTAGCCAGGAGTCCGTCGTGGGCTCTGAACTGGTTGCGGGTACCAGCCATAGTACCCCAGCTAGCTCAGCATCTCACACCATCAATACTATTCCGCCTGTGGCAGGAAAGGCAGACGGAGGACAGACCGTCGCTAAATCTGCTCGCAGACGCAAATCCTCGGGGGTACTCGCGAGAGCGAAATACCAGAAGGCTAAATTTATTCTGGCAAAGATTGCCAAGAATGCGGAAGCCGGTATTTCAAACGAGCGAGATATATCCGACAAAATTAAATACAAGGCGGTTGTAGAGGAGTACGAAAAGCTTCTCACCGCCAAAGAGTCCATAACCATCAGCCAAAAAACTGGGAAGCGAAACCGATCCCACGCGGAGACCAGTCAGACCTCCAAAAAGGCTAAGGTTTCAGCAACACCATCCTCTGTTCCCCAAGACTTACCCACAGGCAGCCAGCGCTCATATAGCGAGGTGACAAGGGATCACCTGCAGGTTGCCATAATAGATGCTCTCTCGAACAGTGGTCGGCGTATCTGTGAGAGGTGGAGCGAGGTGGAGGCCAAGCTTTCTGAGCATGTAATGGAATATGTGCTTGGAAGCAAGGGAGGCCCTCTACCCAGTTTCGACTCCTCGGAGATTGTCAGAGGCTGCCGGGTGATCAAATGCGAGGACGAGTTCTCTAAGAATTTCCTGGGCGAGGTTATTACCAAGTTTGGTGATGACTGGAGTGGCTTGAGACTCAAGCTCATCCTAGCCAGGGATATTTCAAGGAGACCTCGGGCTCGCATTTGGATACCCAAAATGAAGATAGAGGGCACCAAACTTCTAGAATACCTTCGACTCCATAACTCTGATGTTTCCATGGATGACTGGTTTGTTATCCGTGCGGAGGAGCCTCAGAAGTTCAGTACATCGTATCTTCTATCCATTACTGAGGAGTCCCTTAGCGTTTTGGAAAAGAAGGAATTCAAACTACGCTTTGGCATCAGACAGGCCAAATTGAAGGTTTTCTCTTCGACTAGTCGCGAGAACGACGACAAGGTCATAGATCCCAGTGAGCTGCTAGTTGGCATGTCACTGGATGAGGGGGAACCCTCAGCCATCCCACACTGCCCCCGCGTTGAAGATAGCACAGATTAATCTACAGCACTCGAAACGTGCTGTAGATAATCCAAAGGTCTTCATGATTGAGGAAGACCTCGACGTTGGGTTAATTCAGGAGCCTTGGATAAGGAACCATGAGATCAGGGGACTTCAAGACAAGGCATTCCATCTATACTACTGCAAAACTCCAGGTAAACCTAGATCATGTATTATTGCTAAGAAACACATTAACGCCTCTTTGTGTAGCAATCTTTGCAGTGCGGACCTAACAGTCCGACTGAGAGTCCGACTACAAGACTCCAGAAAACGCAGCCTGTACCTAGCATCAGAGTACATGACGCATGACAGCCCCTCTCCACCCGTCGAGTTGCGGAGCCTGGTCGGAGCCCTGAACGGAGAGGACACCCTGCTCTTAGGCTGTGATGCCAACGCCAGGCATACGGTATGGGAAAGCAGTGAAATCAACCACAGAGGTGAGTCACTATTCGATTTTATTATTCAAAATAACCTAGAGATTTGCAACCGGGGCAACACACCTACCTTCATCTTTCCAAGTTCTCAGAGATTTAATGGGTGGAGGAGGTACTGGATCTCACTCTGATCAACGCAAACGCCGGGGTGAGTGTGGACCGCTGCACAGTGGTCCAGAATAGAAATTCATCGGCCAAAAATCTGTAACTTTTGAACGGATAGGAATTTTTGAATGCGGTTTTTTGCAATCGACAGAGAAATGTTGAATATCTTTGCAGTGGCACCGAGATCTATGTAGATGTCTCAGGGTCAGAGCCGTAGGGCTCCAAAGTCGAAAAATATTTTAATTTTTTTAAATTTTGGCAAAAAAACGTATTCAAAAGTAAATTCTTGAAACTTTTTTGTACTTATCTTTAAATTGAGGATATATTCGTAATGGCTGTGAAGTTTCAAGTGCATCCGTTGAGTTTTTCATAACTTTTTGGCCCCCTGAAAAGGGGTCTATTTTTGGATGCTTTGAAATTAAATATCTCCGCCATTTTTAAAAATTTCGATTTCCGGTTTTTTTTATTATATTATATGGGGTAACAGTTTAAAAAAAATGGGGAAAAAAATTTATATACATATATTTTGAAAAAAAATTTAAAAAAAAAAAAAAACCACGGAAAATTAAAAAAATTATAGCCCAACAGTCGACAACAAATAAAATTACATTTTTCTGATAGTCTTTGAGATAACCTTTAATCGTATACCCGGTTTTGTACCCGGCAGACCACGGCCCTAGGCGCTGGAGCCCTGTAAATGGTCTACATTTTTTCTTTTAAAAAAACAACGAAAAATTAAAAAAATTATGGTCGACAACAAAAAAAATTAGATTTTTCTAATAGCCTTTGAGATAACCTTTCATCCTATACCCAGTTTTATACCTGGCAAACCACGGCCTTAGGCGCTGGAGTCCTCCAAATGTAGAACTTTCAAAAAAAGGGTACTTCAGACACTAAATGCATAAGTATTTCTTTTTTTAACCCTAATTTTTTTTCTTTATATACTCCTGAATATTACCTGTTTAAAAGCACCTGCTTCAAGGCCAAAAACGAAAATAATAAAATACCTGCGAGGTCAATGTTGCGGTTAATTACAATTTTTATATATTTCTTTATATACGAGTATTATACAATTTTTGTAAAAACAGATTGTAAATATTTTTCTCTTTCCGAATTTTCATTAATATTTAATAGTAACAATTTGGCTTCTGGACTTCCAAAAAAATTCCAAAAAGGTCTTCATTTGTTGCTTCTCTACTACATTTTCTAGTGTTATGTTCCCTAAAGAATCTATAATCTTTATTTCTTTTTTCTTGAGCTTCTTCTGATAAATCTCCTATTGGCAATAAATGGTGTTGAATAATACTTTCTCCATGAAACAGAATTTTGTGGACTGTTGGTGACATATTTCGCCATGGGTACAATTCATTATATAATTTTACAGTTTCCGTTGCATATTCTCCGAATTTTGCTGCATCTATTTTTAGATTACAAGCAATTACTTCAAGAATAATTTTAAATCTGTAAATTAAGTTGTAGTCCACTCCTGTGATTGTAGCAGTTTGTTGTGGGTCCGAGAAAAGCCTTCTGGCTGTGTTTCCATCATTTGTATTGCCTGCACCTTGAGTTGGTTGGTCTATAATTAAACCAATTTTTTTGAATTCATCTTGAACGTATTTTTTCTTTAAGCTCCTTTTCTCTTGGTTTGACTTGTCATTCCGTACAGTTCCTGAAGTTCCAAACTCCAAGTCGTAGCTTATCTTGAGTATGTGTTCCATGAATCTAATCCTTGCATGTAGCGGGGATAGTCCAAATTCATATGCCTCAATGTCTCCAAGGGATGATAATAATGACGACGATGATGTTGATGGTAGCTGACTCAATCTGCTTGAAGTTTGCTTGCATATTATGCAACTGGATGAAGCCTTTGTGTCCGTCAATGCCTGACCAACTTTGCCATCGATCATTGTAAGCAGCAATTTATAATGCACTCAAATTATTTGCTGGCCAATATTAAATTGTATTGGCTGAAGAGTTTCGATTTTAGCCCTTATTGCATTGGCTTCCTCAACAATGAGCTCTTTGGTTTCTTTCTTAAATTCGAATTAAATGGGTCTGCAAAATTTTGTGGAATTTGGAGTAGGGTTTATCCAAGCATCATTAGTCTTTGCTGTGCTGGTCGATGGTTCTGAATCTAGCTTGCTTAATCGCAAAGATACTATTGATGACATAAACAAGTCTGCGTCTGAAGAATTCCCATCTAGCGGCTGTTTATATAGTTTCTGGCCTGAAGATCCGTCGCAACCCCATTTACAAAAAAGTGTTAATTTACAATCTCCAATTTCTTTTAATTTCGGTTCTTGAAGTGTTTTAATTATTCTCTCCGTTGTGTGATCCAGAAGGCTTTGGAGTTGGACTTGGGCAGATGTCGATTCTATACTTATGTCTTCGGGATAGCACTCTTTTTTTGCCAATAGTACTTCATTGTAATTGGGGTACAAATTTGACATCTTTTCCATTGCGCGTTGTCGGAGTAAAACATACTGACGCTTTGTTAATTTTAAATCCAGGCATAATGCTAAAGCCTCTTCAGGTGTAAACGTCCTTTCTTGGTCTGGTGTAGGTATGCTTTTAAGAATTCTTTTTGTCCTTAAAGGGCTCGCATTAAGAACTTTTTCGATGATTTCGGTTTTCCGATATTTCCGCTCTGAATGCAACGAGTGTACTAAACTGCGTTTAGCGTCTTCATAATCCAAACTTTCATTAAGATCTTTTAGTTTCCGTCTCTGGGATATTTTACTGCTCTCTTCAAACTCTTTAGTTGGCCTTCCACGTCCTTCGTTGCTATCTGCCTGATAAATGATGCAGAGTTCGCCTTCCATCCACTCCTTTAAACTAGCATACACTTTATTTTTGTTGAAGTAGTGTCTAGACAAAATGGACTTGTAGTGTCTAGACAAAATGGACACAAACGAGTTTATTTGTGCTAAAATTTGTTCCTGATTTTTTTTGCTACATGAATCAAATGGTACTTTCATTTTAATATATTCAACTATATCTTGTGCGCTTCTGTTTTTAAAATATACATACATCTGATAATTCTTTGTAGCTGTATGACTCCATGGCTGAAAGACGCTTGGTTTGATAATGCCAAAAATCTTTCAAATGTTTAATATTTATATAAAAAAAACATATAAAGAATTGGAATTTTTGAAGAAAATTGTAATTAACCGCAACTTTGACCTTCAGGTATTTTATTCTTTTCGTTTCTCGCCTTGAAGCAGGAACTTTTTAACAGGTAATATTCAGGCGTAGAAACCGCAACATTGACCTCGCAGGTATTTTATTATTTTCGTTTTTGGCCTTGAAGCAGGTACTTTTAAACAGGTAATGTTCAGGAGTATATAAAGAAAAAAAAATAGGGTTAAAAAAAGAAATACTTATGCATTTAGTGTCTGAAGTACCCTTTTTTTGAAAATTCTACATTTGGAGGGCTCCAGCGCCTAAGGCCGTCGTTTGCCAGGTATAAAACTGGGTATAGGATGAAAGGTTATCTCAAAGGCTATTAGAAAAATCTAATTTTTTTTGTTGTCGACCATAATTTTTCTAATTTTTCGTTGTTTTTTTAAAAGAAAAAATGTAGACCATTTAGAGGGCTCCAGCGCCTAGGGCCGTGGTCTGCCGGGTACAAAACCGGGTATACGATTAAAGGTTATCTCAAAGACTATCAGAAAAATGTAATTTTATTTGTTGTCGACTGTTGGGCTATAATTTTTTTAATTTTCCGTGGTTTTTTTTTTTTTTTAAATTTTTTTTCAAAATATATATAAATTTTTTTCGGGAGACAGTCAAAATCCCGAAAAATTTTAAAATCCCGAAACGACAAAATCCCAATGCGACAAAATCCCGAAACGACAAAATCCCGAAAAATTTTTAATACTGAAATGAGAAATCCCGAAAATCACGAAATAAAATTTTTAATTAATAAAGAAATGACATTTAAGTCACAATTTTTTCCAATTCGAAGTACGCGCCTACTTGCCTTTTTTTTACATTGGCAGAAAAGCAAAGTTGTAATATCGAGAAAATTTTGTTGTGTGAAGGTTATAATCTACAATATGCAAAAAACTTCACATGACCGTGAGGATTCTGCTGATTGAGGGTTATGATCCCTGCTGCGGCCGAAGGCCGCCAATACGCAAAAAAACCTGTATGCAAAAAACTTCACATGACCGTGAGGATTCTGCTGATTGAGGGTTACGATCCCTGCCGCGGCCGAAGGCCGTCAATATGCGAAAAAACCTGTATGCAAAAAACTTCACATGACCGTGAGGATTCTGCTGATTGAGGGTTATGATCCCTGCCGCGGCCGAAGGCCGTCAATACGCGGAAAAACCTGTATGCAAAAAACTTCACATGACCGTGAGGATTCTGCTGATTGAGGGTATTGATCCCTGCCGCAGCCGAAGGCTGCCAATACGCGGAAAAACCTGTATGCAAAAAACTTCACATGACCGTGAGGATTCTGCTGATTGAGGGTTATGATCCCTGCCGCAGCCGAAGGCTGCCAATACGCGGAAAAACCCGTATGCGAAAAACCTCATATTACCGAGAGGGCTCTGCTAAAATTTTTTTAATGTTTTTTTAAAAGAAATTTAGTGGCTAAATTGAAGTTTGCTAGTGGTTTTAAAATGTTCAAGAAGATGGAGAATACCGAAAAACTAGTTTTGTAATTTCGGGATTTTATTATTTCGGGATTTTATCGTTTCGGGATTTTGTCATTTCGGGATTTTGTCGTTCGGGATTTTGTCGTTCGGGATTTTGTCTTTCGGGATTTCGCTACCAACCCATTTTTTTTAAACTCTATTTATTTTTTTTTAAATATTTTTCGACTTTGGAGCCCTACGGCTCTGACCCTGAGACATCTACATAGATCTCCAGTCTATGGAGATTTGCCAGTGCAAAGATATTTTAACATTTCTCTGTCGATTGCAAGAAACCGCATTCAAAAATTCCTATCCGTTCAAAAGTTACAGATTTTTGGCCGATGAATTTCTATTCTGGACTACGGTGCGCTGGAGAGTAACAGAAAGATACTTCTCAGACCATGCATTTATTGTCTTCAACGTTGGTTTTACTCCAGACCCACCTCCGGTCTACAGGAATCCCAGAAGGATTGATTAGAAGAGTTTCAGTGCCTTAGTTTGTGCGAGGTTAGATTCTTTTCCTTTATTACAAAACTTAAATCGCGAAGAACTGGAAAAATATAGCTTGATCTTTGAGGAGGCCTTCAGGAGGGCTTTTGAGATCTCATGTCCTATTACTCGCAGTAAAAAGAAACTACCACCGTGGTCGACTGAAGACCTAACTCATCTCAGGAAGATGACACGTAGTATCTTTAACATCTGCCATAGACATAATTTCTGGCAACCGTATAAAGACTGCCTTAGACACTACAAAAAGGCAATAAGGGAAGCCAAACAGAAATCCTGGAAGGACTACTGCGAGAGCCTAAAAGACGTTAACGCAATGTCTAGGTTGGGCAAAGTCCTTGCCAAGGAACATACTTGTCCATCCTTCATTAAGAAAAGGGACGGATCTTGGACAAACAATATAAAAGATTCGCTGGAAGAACTCGTGAATGAGCACTTCCCGGACAGCCTAGACGAATCTATCACCACTGCACATCATAGACAGGTCCCTCATACAGGCATACCTGTGCAGGTAATAGACTCGGTTATTACTAATGATAGAATACTCTGGGCCCTGAAAAGTTTTGAATCGTACAAATCACCAGGTCCGGATGGAATCAGCCCAATCATGCTATGGAATCTCAGAGACACTGCGATTCCGTGGCTAAACATGCTATTCAAATCCAGTATGGCTCTCAGCTATGTGCCCAGGACTTGGAGAATGGCGAGAGTAGTTTTTATACCAAAGGTGGGCAGAAGGGGACATTCCACAGCTAAGGATTTTCGCCCTATTAGCTTGTCCTCCTTTGTTATTAAGACACTGGAAAGAATAATAGATATCCACCTCCGCCTAAACTTTATTGAAGGGAGAATTTCTGTGTCGCAGCATGCATACCTAAAAGGGAGGTCCGTAGAAACGGCTCTCCACGAGGTGGTTTCGCAGATAGAGCGATCACTACAGTATAAACAGTTTACGATGGGAGCTTTCCTGGATATCGAGGGGCTTTCAATAATGTTCAATCAGTCACCTCTCTGCTCCGTATGGGAGCGGACCCCAAAATCATAGCGTGGATTGAAACCATGCTGGGGACCAGGTGCATCCAAGCTAGTCTAGGTAATGTCCACATCCGTCGATCAGTTAGGAGAGGAACTCCACAAGGCGGTGTGCTATCCCCACTTCTTTGGGTGGTAGTAATTAACGAGCTTCTTAAGACTCTCAACCTTAAAGGAATTAAGGTCGTAGCTTATGCGGATGATGTGGTGATACTGGTATCAGGACTATTCCTTGCCGTCATCAGTGAGATAATGGAAAGGGCTTTAAAGATACTAAGCAACTGGGCATGTCACTGTGGTCTGTCAGTTAACCCTGATAAAACAGAGCTCGTGCTGTTCACCACAAAAACGAAAATCCCTCCGTTCAATATGCCAAAATTAAACAGAAATTTCGTCTTTCCTCCAAAGCCAAGTACTTGGGTATCATTCTTGACTCCAAGCTTAACTGGAAAGAAAATATTGATGTCAGGGTGAAAAAGTCAAGTATTGCTCTTTACACCTGCAACAAGACGTTCGGCAAACGATGGGGCCCACGACCGGATATTATCGTGCGATTGTATAAATTGGTTGTACGGCCTATTTTAAGCTATGGCGCCATAGTGTGGTGGCCGGCCCTGGCTAAGCAATATAACGTTGCAAAACTAATCAGAATACAAAGAACGGCATGCATAGGCGCAACAGGAGCAATGGGCTCAACTGCGTCTGCCGCACTCAATGTTATACTGCATATCCTACCCATCGATCTTCAGATAAAAGCAGAAGCATCGTGTGCCGCTCTAAGACTTCGAGAGGCTGGTGTTTGGAAAAACAGACCGTATGGGTAGGCTCTATACTAAATCTGCTACCACAAAATCTGGTAGCCTTTAGAACTGACTACATAACTCCGGTATTTTATACGGATCGCCGCTTCAGAACCATCTTCCCAGCGCGAGAGGATTGGAGAGCCGGTCATGATCCCGGAGGTAACAACACTAGCATTTTCACGGACGGCTCTAGGATGAGCGTAGGAGTGGGAGCAGGGATCTTTTCTGCACATCTAAACCTATCTAGATCTTACAGACTTCCAAATTTCACAACAATCTTCCAGGCGGAGATATTTGCTATTTTGGAGGCCTGCAGGTTTTTGAAAAACAACAACAACTTATGATCGAGAAGGGTTGCTATACTCTCTGATAGCCAAGCCGCGATTAAGGCCATTTGTTCAATGGTGATTACCTCAACCCTAGTACGGGATTTTGTACAAGAACTTAATGACCTCGGCAGCAGATTGGCCTTATCCCTGATTTGGGTTCCCGGCCACTCGTCGGTTACTGGGAACGAGATGGCTGATCAGCTGGCAAGAAGCGGCTCCCATATGGACGCGCATGCTGCAGAACATTTGCATATCGCAATAGGGGGTGTAAAGCAGCAAATAAAAAACCATTTTCTACAGCTGGCCAACATTAAATGGGGTATGACACAAGGCTGTGTCATATCAAGAAAAATATGGCCAGTGTATAATTACAGGAGAACAATCGAACTTCTGAGAATGCCTAGACAGGATATTAGAAGGATTGTCTTCACAACTACTGGACACTGGCCCATTGGGACACACGCCAGCAGGCTCGGCATGCTGTGTAATGAGGCCTGCCGCAGTTGTCGCGACTCTGATGCTAGGGAGTCTGTTGAACATCTCCTATGTCAGTGCCCAGCTTTGGCGCGGATTAGGCACGCAGCGGTGGGATACATGTTTCCGGAGGGCCTGGACTGGTACTCCGAAGTCAGTCTTCCCTCAGTTTTGCGTATTGTCAGGGATTCAAGGTGGCTATAGCTCTGACTTGCCACCTCGCAATACTATGGGGTAGTGGCATCAAAAAGGCGCTACACGTGCTAATTGTGCTTCAGGGCGCGTAGTCAGGAAGCTACCACTATAACTAACTAACTAACTAACCCCTCCGCCTAAAACGACTTTTTCCTTGTCACGACTCAACCTACACGTCCTAAACGTTTGATGCATCTTATGCGGAACGCCCTGAATATACGAGTATGTCAATACATGCTGACTTTTATTAAGGTTGATTTTAGTCGCATCGGGATAACACCGCAGATTATTTTCTAGTACAGGTAACCCTCCTATAACACGGTACTTCTACAACATGATAGCGAGATTTTTGTTTAAAATTATTTAGAAAATTACATTATGCACTATAAACACACAATATATGGGAATAACCGAAATTTTAATGCTTTCTTTTTCGGGAAATACCCGAAATTTTTCTGAAACTATGCCTGGGTTTTTTTTTTTTTACCTATTAAACTTGAGTACATATTTTGTGATGCAAGAGTTTAGTTTGGATAAAAATTATCATAATTTTTTATTCTTTAAGTGAAGATTGTAAAATTAATAATTTTACAATAAAAAAATTACAAGAAGATCTATTCTTAGCAAAAAAACTAGAATTATTTTTCTTCAGTGCAGACCCTTCATCTGAAAGAAGCTTAAAATTCAAAAGGGACCTGCAAAATTGCTTATCACCATATTATACAATTCACGACGACCTTGTAAGGGCAAGCAACCAAAGCCAACTTACAGATTTTTTTAAACGGACAAAAAGTTCGGACAGAAAGTTCAAAAAGTGAAGGAAATATTGTTCAACCAAACAAACGTTCTCGTTTAATTGTACTGATTATATTAAATTAAATTAAATGTATATTTTTGTTTTGTTTCCTAATAAACATGAAGTTTCTTTGAAATTTAAATTTTTAAAAAAATCTTTTTAATAGCTTTTGGAACAGTACTCTCCTTTTTGTAGCGGCTTCTAGACGGTTTCGCACAACACGGGACTTTGTACGAACGTATCTACCGTGTTATAGGAGGGATACCTGTACTTGAAAAATTAAATGTTTATTATTTTTTTTAACACTTGCTGTTTTTTAACACATTAAAACACTTGCTGTTGTCAATGGCAGTGAGTGTAGTTACAGTTGCGGTACACTTATGCCGTGGTTAAATTTTTGAAACTTTGCCTTAAATGCGGCACGGGCTACCGTTATCCGAATTCGCTAAAAATTTTTACGTATAATTTTTTCATTACGTGTCATAATTTAAAAGGGTAAGAAAACAAAAAAATTGGAAGTTGAAAAATAAGGACCACCCTAGTGTACAAGAATTATGCAGTACATTTTTTGGCGCACACAAAAAATATTTTGCACTATAGAGTGGGCAA
The DNA here is from genome assembly GCA_949752815.1 of Conops quadrifasciatus. Lineage (NCBI taxonomy): Eukaryota > Metazoa > Arthropoda > Insecta > Diptera > Conopidae > Conops > Conops quadrifasciatus. The sequence goes on along the minus strand of OX457082.1, from coordinate 2,223,825 downwards.
AACTTGTGAACCCGACAAAAATTGACATTTTTCAGCAATAAATTCTAATTGTACGAGTATGCAACCGAAAATATTTTTTGCCGAAAAAATACGATGATGGGGACTTTACCGTGATCGAATATTTTCGTCTGCGAAAACAATAAAAAGAAAGGGGGTACTGTAAGTGATCAAATAAAGAATGAGCCAAATTAAGCACTTTACACTGAATTATAATTATGCGTAAATACATTTGAGTAAATTTTGGTAACATTTATGGTTCGTTTTAAAAACGTAAACAAATTTGACAAGCTTTTATTTATATACACATACATTTTTAATTTAATTTTAATAAAATTAAATGCATTCTTTTATAGTACAAAAACGTGACAAAATGTATAAGATCATTATAGATACATTATAGATCATTACATAATAAAAAAAAATTAGTAAAGATAAATTTATAAATGTAATGTACAGGTGAAGAAAGAGGAAGAGGATGATGATTGTAGGGTTTTCATAGGTTGTACCTTAACAAGGTTCAAACTTGTTTTTTTTTTGTTCATAAAATTTGTTCCTAAAATAAATCAATTTTTGTTTGTCATATTTCAATAAATGAAAATTCAATTCAAGAAAAATATATGATATAAAATAGACGTACTACAAAATATTAACGAATAAAATATTAATTTATAATAAACGAGAATTGGGACTTGGGATTGTATACCACTACAACTGGCGATCCTGCCAGGAGCATCAAAAATATGATAATTCATATTTGGAATTAATTTGAACATAATATCACCAAGAGAACCAAAACAAAAAGTTTGTGGAAGAAAACTAAATCCATACATATAAAGGAAAAGTCTTTATTTAGTCTTTAAAAGATGCGTAGACGTAGAACTGCCTACGTCTACGCAATCTGAAGGATAAGATTCACAATCTTATGGCACTATTCCCAGTTCAGGACCACTAAACTATTTTCAACGTTAATAAAACAGTGACGACTTCATCAATCAGCATCATCACTGTCATCAGAACCATCAATCTACATCATCAATCAACATCATCACTGTCATCAGAACCATCAATCTACACATCATCACTCAGCAAATCACATAATCAAAATCAAAATCAGTACCAATGGACATCGAGTGAACAATAACAACTTCAATAGCAAGTACATACGTTACTTAACACGTTATACGTAACTTAATAATACTGTTAAGTATTAAGTATTAACTTTAACAATACTAATAATACTTGATCTACTTACTTTTTTTCGACCCTTAATACAATATCTTAATACAATATCTTACATTAAATTAATGTAAGAACTTTATAACTAATAATTAACTTAATAATAATAAATAACTATTAAAGAACTAATTACTTTAACTATTAACTACTAATTATTTTCATTAATTAGTTAATTAGTTATTAGTTGATAACTAATAATTTAAAAACTAAAACTATCCTATTATTACTTTATAAATTAATTAACTTATTGTTAATTGAATTGATAATAATTGTTAACAATAATTCTTAACATCGAATATATTGAATCAAATATCACAAATAGTTGTTGTTCAGTAATTGCAATTAAATTTTGTAAATTCCCTCCCCACTTCAAAATCATTCGACACAACACACTCAAACACACACACAAGAGAACAATAGAAGACTAATCGATCTACCGGTAGAAAATATGAATAATAACTTGAACGAATCATTTGCCATTTATTCGAACTAAAATCCAAATGAAATATATGTACGCGACAACAATAAAACTTCCTCAATTTTGGACTAACTGTCCTGAGGCGTGGTTTATACACGCCGAAATTCAATTTTCCTCAAAAACATTACACAGGACAAGACCAAATACTAGCATACAATAACTAGTGTTGGGAACTATCGAATAAAAACTATCGAGTTATTCGATAGTTGCAAAATATTAATTTATTCGATAGTTTTTATTATGGTATGGTATGGTAAATTATTACCTCAGATACATACCGAATCTAGCGGAATTAACAATCAGAATTTACGACATAATAAACAAAGCAACAAAAAGAAAAGATAAGACATTAATTTGGGACGAAACATCGGATGAAGCTTTTAAACGCATCAAAGAGAAATTTGCTTCAAAGATATTGTTGAACCACTTCAATAATAAAGCTGAACTATCTTTAAGAGGTAGATGCGTCAAACACAGCAATCGGTGGTGTTATACACCAACACTTTAACAACGAAATCGGTATTCTTCTCTAAGAAATTAACCTCTTCGGAAACCAAATACAGTGCATTTGACCGAAAACTACTCGCTATTTACCTCAACATCAAAAATTTTCGATATCTTCTAGAAGGAAGACAATTTACGGTATACACCGACCACTAACATTCGCATTGAATTCTAAAACAGAGAGGAGCCCAAGATAAACGAGACATTTGAAATACATTTCACAATTTACTAACGACATTCAATATATTAAAGGAGAATCTAACATTGTAGCCAATACACTATCAAGAGCAATCGAAATAGAAACATTAAAAAACAAAGAAATCAATTTTAACCTTACAAAAAGAACAAGAACAAGATGACGAACTAAATAAATTGACTACAGGATTACTTACCACACACAATCTTAAATTAATGAAAATACCTTTACTAAAGTTTGAAATATGGTGCGAAACATCAGGCACAAATCCAAGACCATTCGTACAGAATAAATTACGTAAAATAGTATTCGAAACGTGGCACAACATTGCACACCCAGGTACCAAAGCCACACGAAGACTCATCATAAGAAGATATTATTGGTCAAAATGAACAAAGAGATAAATAACTCGCCGAAGGAATGCATTAATTGTGAAAAATCAAAAATCTTTCGCCATACAAAGTTACCCATACAAAAAATAGAAATTCCTAAAATCAGATTCGAACATATATGTACATATGGATATTGTAGGACCTTTGCCCCCTTCTCAACAATACCGCTATATATGTACTAACAATAATCGACAGATTTACACGTTGGCCAGAAGTCTATGCACTAGAAGACATATCCGCATCCACTATAGCGAGAAAATTCTTAGAAAATTATATACCACGTTTCGGTGTACCATTAAAAATAACAACGGATCAAGGAACACAATTTACATCGAAATTATTCTTAGAACTAACAAAATTAATTGGTAGCCACAAGATCACAACATCTACCTACCACCCACAAGCAAACGGAATGGTAGAAAGACTGCACAGACAATTGAAAGCCACATTGATGGCCAGAAACGCAGGCGTTTGACGAGCTTCCGATGACTCTCCTTGGTTTGCGATCGACATTCAAAGAAGACATCTCAGCTACTGCAGCAGAAATGGTATACGGACAAAACTTAAAATTACTTGGAGAATTAGTAGCTCCGTCAAATGAAATGCCAACGCCTGATGATGTCTTATACAACTTACGTGAACGTTTCAAAAACATACGTTCATATCTGAGTCATCATAATAACAGCCATATACGTCCCTAAAGATTTAAAAACTTGTAAATTCGCTTTAGTTAAAAGAATAAACAAACACTCGCTACAACAACCGTACGAAGGACCATACGAGATTCCAGAAAAAGACAAACAATTTTTTAAACTTAAAATTAATAACGAAACACAAAATATTTCGATCGACAGGATGGATACAAACGATTACACAATTACAAAAAAGGAACAAGTTACATTTAATCTATTCAACATACAAACTCGTGGAGGGAGAGTATTGCAGGGTTTTCATACGTTGTACTTTAACAAGGTTCAAACTTGTCTTTTTTTGTTCATAAAATTTGTTCCTAAAATAAATCAATTTTTGTTTGTCATATTTCAATAAATGAAAATTCAATTCAAGAAAAATATATGATATAAAATAGACGTACTCAAAATATTAAAGAATAAAATATTAATTTATAATAAAAAAGAATTGGGACTTTGGATTGTATACCACTACAATGATATTTGATGTCCGAGAAACATATACGGACCTAAGGATACATGTTTCAGGTCCGATCCGACTCCGGAGTCATTAAGCACAACTCTAGTTATCCTACATTATATTGCAGTTCGAGAATGCATTTTTGCGGTAACATAGAAAGTCTGAGCGTGATTTTATGTGCTGTGCTCTCTATCTGCTATTGCTTTCAAACTATTTTGAAATTTGAAATTTAAAAAATTTTAAGAATTTATATTAAAAAAATATTCCAACAATTTAAACTTGAAAAAGTTCAACCAAATATGATTTTTTTAAAGAATTTCTCAGGAAACTGTAAGCAATTTTTCTATTTAGGTTAAAAAAGTCAAATCCCGGGATTAAGTGCCGAAGTAATTAACTACCGAATTAACAGTTCTTAATCTTTTTTTTTTTTTATTTTCCGTTTAATTGTAAGGTCGTTATTATCGTTGTTTGTTGCGTCTTCTCTCTATCAGGCAGGTAAAAGAAGACGCAACAAACAACGATAATAACGACCTTACAATTAAACGGAAAATAAAAAAAAAAACGACTGTACCAATAAACCAATTGGAAAAACCCAAAGTTTCCTACCTGCTAACCAATTAGAAAACCGAAGTCTGCTACCTGCTACGAACTTAGAATGAATATACCGCACGCATGACAAAATATAAAGACATGTACAAGTACGAAATGACCAGAACGAAAAAAGACACTGAAGATGGCACATCGCCAAAACCCGTTTGTCTCCAAACCAAAATCGACAAGCGATGAAGGAAATTCGTTCCAACACTCATCATTATCCAACCCTGTCGGAAAGCTAAACGAATATCAAGAAGTAAGAATATATCATTAATCAACAAAGAAAATAAGAGCGGACCCAACACAGAACCCTGCGGAACTCCACTGGGAACTAACCTATATTGTGAAAAAGCCATTACTTTTTAGTTATGCATCCTATTGGATAAATAACTATGTTGAAAACAAACTGCTTTCTCATCAAAGCCAAAGAAATATTTTAATTTTTTGCATAATAAACTGCTAACCATATCAAAGGCTTTCGAAAAGTCAAGAAGACAGAGAAGAGATAGCATGCCATTATCGTAATAAAGACGAATGTCATCAAGCACTTTTGAAACAGCAGTGGTACAACTATATTTAGATCGAAAACCGGATTGATGCATATATGTGGTACGTGTTACGTGGACGCCGATCGAACAACCACGTGGACGGTGAAAGCTTTAAATATTTTTATATTTTTAATCCAATACTTTTTATTATTCCTAATACTTTTTATTATTCTTATTACAATCCGTTTAAATAAAACTACAATTGAATTTAAAATAACTTAAATAAAGAACCCACATTTGGGGGCTCAACCGGGATAAAATATATACATATGTATATTCTGAGAAAGAAAAAGAAGAAACCGCGAACGCTTTAAAAAACAAGTTTTTCGTAAAAGTGCAGTTGCTAGCGGTGTACAGCTGTAGTACACGGCGTACACATAGTGAAGTACATAGTTTATATAAAAAGAAGGTACAGTCGAAATTGTGTGTTAGTCCGTTTTATAGTAACAAAAATGAGTTCTCGGAATCGAAAAAGTTTGCAAAGGAGCGATTCAGCGGTAGAGATGAGTTGGCCGCCGAGTTCGACGGAAAAAAACGATTCTAATATAGATTTTAGATTAAATGATGTTGAAAACATAGTTCGGAAATATTCGGGAGACCGTACAATGAACATAAACACGTGGATTGGTGACTTTGAGTCGTACGCGAATGCGTTCAAATGGAACAGCGTACAACGTTTCGTTTTTTGTAAAAAATCGCTATCGGGAGCAGCAAAATTATTCGTAGAATGTGAAGCGAAGTCGATGTCTTACAACCAGCTAAAAAGTGCGTTGCTGGGTGAGTTTGGAAAGAAATTTTCCAGTGCAGAAATACACAAAATCTCCGCGAAGCAACAAAAAGAGCTGATGAAACTTGTCGTAAATTTTTATATCGTATGTTGGAAATAGCCAGCCAAGGTAATGTTGATAACGGTTCGGTATTTGACTATGTGATAAATGGTATCAAGGACAGTTTTAAACAAAACGGTTTTATATGGTGCGCGTACAGTTGCCGAATTTAAAGACAAAATTCTAATTTACGAAAAAATAACGAGTGGAAGCGAATCTATTGTAAATAACAAAAAACGCGACGTATCAGTACATTCGCGAAAAAGCAACATTGAAAGAAAAAACAACAACAACAGAACGCGGTACTGTTTTAATTTTGGCTCTTCAGAGCATGAATCGCACGCTTGTCCAGAAAAAACCAAGGGACCAAAGGGCTTCGGCTGCAACAATTTTGGACATAAATTACCAGATTGTCCAATGCGAAAGAAATCTTCTACAAATATGGTGCAAATTGCTAATCCCTTGCACTCAGTTATGGTGAATGGTGTTGTACTTGGTGGACTGATAGACACTGGAAGCGATGTCTGCTTATTAAAAAAGTGTCAGGTAAAAAATATTCGTCCAGAATATATTTCAATGGATTCTCGTCTTTCGCGCTGTAAATAAAAAGATTTACAAGGACAGATTTCCATTACCAGTAATTGAAGATCAATTACAAAATGCGCGATGCTTTACAACGCTAGACTTAGAAAATGGTTTTTTCCATGTTAACATTGAAGAGAGTAGTAGAAAATATACGTCTTTCGTGACGCAAGAAGGACAATTCGAATTTTTGAAAGCACCTTTCGGATTGTGCCACTCTCCTGCTGCCTTTCAGAAGTATATAAGTTTTGTGTTTAAAGACCTTATAAGGAAAGGTGTTACAATAATATATCTTAATGATATCGTCATACCATCACGAACTATCAACGAAGGTCTGGCTAATTTAAAAAAGAGTGCTTGAAGTAGCATCGAAATACGGATTAAAAATAAAGTGGAAGAAATGTCAAACTCTTCAGTCGGAGATAGAGTTCTTAGGATACCAGATTTGCAACGGATCAGTAAGGCCGTCTACTTCAAAGACAAAAGCGGTTGTCAATTTTCCTGTGCCTTCTACAGCTAAGCAGCTCCAGAGTTTCCTAGGACTTGCTGGGTATTTTAGGAAGTACATTCCACATTTCACGTTGAGAGCGAAGCCATTAACAGAATTGATTAAAGCTAGAGGACGAGTTAAATTGAACGAAGCTGAGCTTGTGGCTCTAAACGATTTGAAGAAGCACGTCGACGCATTTAGCCATAATCCAGAAGTCATGTGTTTGCAGGATACCAGCCAAGATTCTTTCCGTATTCTAAAAAGGTTACTAGAAGCAAAACAGAAAGACAAAAGTTTAAACGCAGTCATCGACGTTCTTAAGAGTGGGCCCTACAAAACTTCACAATTCATCATCGTTTATGTTTATGTAAAATAGTTAATAACAATTTTTATACGTCGTTCCAGAAGCTATGAGGTCAGCCATTATTCGAGAAGCTCATGAACGTGGTCATTTCGGCGTAGCAAAAATGAAAGAAGCATTGTCGCGAGAATTCTTCATACCTAATCTCGACCGACGCCTGGCGGTATGCGTTTGAAGCTGTGTGAGATGCATTTTAGCGGATCGAGAACGAGGCAAAGCCGAAGGCTTACTGCATCCAATCCCGAAGGGCGAGTCTCCGCTTGGAACTTTTCATGTAGACCATCTTGGGCCAATGCAAGACACGAAGAATGGTTACCGCTACATTCCAGCATTCATCGATGGATTTACGAAGTTTTCCTGGCTATTCCCAACGAAAAGTTTTTCTTCTAAAGAAGTAATCGAGAATATGGAAGTAATAGCCGAGACGTTCGGCTATCCATGCAACATTGTTTCCGACCGAGAAGGAGCTTTCATATCATCGGATTTCAAAAACTACTGTGAACAGCACCAGGTTGAAACACACTGGGTAATCGCTGGTGTGGCACGTGGGAACGGGCAATTGAACGGCTTCACTCTGTCGTTATCTCGTGTTTGACAAAACATTCTTTGAAGCATCCAGAAAAATGGTTTCGGTACGTCAAACCACTACAAAGAATTTTGAACTCTACATATCATCACTCTATAAAAACGACAACGTTCCATGTGATGATTGGAAATAAAATGAAAACAGATACGGATTTGCAGTTAATGGAAATAATCGAAGACGAATTTCGGAAGTAATACGACGATGAGCGACTGGAGAAACGGGCTAAGCAAGCAATAGCAAAGCTGCAAGCAGAAAACGCCAAGCAGTACAACAAAAAGCGGCGACCTGCCAAAAATTATCGAGTTGGTGACCTAGTAGCAATTGAGCGAGTACAATTTGGAACTGGCCTGAAAATTCCTCCGAAATTCTTCGGTCCATATGAAGTTATCGCTGTAAAAGGATTCGATCGTTATGACGTTAAAAAGTTTTGAAAACACGATGGCCCAAATTCAACGAACACTAGTGCTGATAAAATGAAGCTGTGGACAGAAGACTTAATCTCCGAAGATGATGACAACTACTCTTACCATGATGTTTATGATGCTAATGACGTTAATCTTAACGACCACTCATCTGGGGCAGACGAGTAAAATGGATGACCGAGTGTGGTAGTGGGAACTAACTCTCTCGCTCAGTAATCGGTCAGTTGTTACGTGGATCGCCGATCGAACAACAACGTGGACGGTGAAAGCTTAAAATATTTTTATATTCTTAATCCAACACTTTTTATTATTCCTAATACTTTTTATTATTCTTATTACAATCCGTTTAAATAAAACTACAATTGAATTAAAAAAAAACTTAAATAAAGAACCCACATGTATGCTTAAAAGGTTCTTATGATCCAAGTACTTAAAAATTTCATCTGCCATGAGCTTTTCTACAGCTTTTGACAAAGGTGACAAAATACTAATTGGTCTAAAATCGGATGGTGAAGAAGCAGTTGAGTTTTTAGATAATGGAGTAACTATGGCAAACTTCCACAGACTTGGAAATGTTGAAGTGGTGAAACAGTGATTGACTATATGAGTAAAAGGCCCAATAATCCATACAAGAATGATTTTGATGAACCTAAGATGGACACCATACCATCTGCACCGACAGCACATGATTTAATGCCAAGTACCGACTTGGTTACATCAAGTTCGCTTACTGAAGTGAATTGAAAAAAATTGTTGCAAACAGACGGAAATTCATCGGTGACATCTGTTCTTGCAGGGAGACTAGAATGAAGGGACAGAAAATGGTCGTTCTTAACGTTTGGATCAGTAGGAGGAGAAGAAGTGTTTATTTTTAAAATTAATTCCTAATTTCTTAATATTGCTTCTTTGCTTAAAATTGCAAAGAAGTTTTTAGCTTGGACGAAAAAAAAAGAACTTTAGATGGTTTAATGATACGGATACACAAATTTCTTGGTTACACAAATTTCAAATTATTTTTTCACAAATTACGTAACCTGTTGCCTTCGTAAGCCAAGAGAACGGCACACTTCCAAAGTTTTGAAATTCGGCCATTTGTCAATGAACGTTAGTAGCCGGACCGTACCCGGACCGTAACAATTTTAGAGAAAGAAAGAAAATAGAAATTTGAAATGCAAAAGATCATACCTTTTGAGCGGCACCGTTTGCCAGCTTTGACCATTTTCGCCGATGGTTCCACCATCCACTTGACTACCTTGTACGACTTGCTGGCGCTGTCGCACGAGCTCGCAGAGATTTTGTCCAATTTTTGTTTAATTTCCAACAATTTTATCACACAATCTCATTTGTGGTTATCACACCATTTATTTCATTTTCCATTTATTCCATTCATTTCATTTCTTCTGTAAGGAGTAAACGTAAAACACTGTATTTTTACGAAAATAACGGCATGTCAACTTAAAACCGCCCATACACGACTACACTGTGTCGAAGCAAATATCAAAATCATTTTGTAATTTTGCAGTTTGTGCAGACCGATCTGTGTCGTTTAGGGCAAATTTTGCTCAGATTTATAAAATTTTTCAGCGATTTGGACGTGCCGCGAATAAAATGAAAAATGGTATATATGATATTCTGGTCAGATATTATCGATTTATACAAAAACTTAAAATTAAAAGAAAAGAGTAACCTATGGAGTTACTATAGAGTAATAACTATAGTTATAAAAGAATACAGTAAATTAACACATTATTAAGACATTTTAGTGGTAATATAAAAAGAAGTATTTTCTGATACCAATCGAGGAGCACTCATCGCGCTCACTCAAACGACTGAAACTATTTTTGGGTGTGTACGTCTGTGGTATGTAATGTCAAAGAGAAAAATATGTAATATCAAAGAAAAAAAAATTGACACACTGCGCGCCTCCCATGTTACTCCCATGTTAGTAGCGATGTTACTAACCTCCCATCTTTAAAGACCAATGAAGAGTTTTACTGAACTTGCACTCTTTTCTAATGGGCAATCAGAGGTTAGAAATTCCAGAAGAATGATATACCGCTTTCATGTAATATGGCTATACTGCAAATTACAATGTGCCATTATTATACGAGTACGTATCTACGATTAATATCAGAATTCTGGTGGCTTATAATAATTTACACGGTCACCCTTTCCTCGTGGGTGACTCGCCGCGAATTATTTTCTTCTCTCTTCTGATTACACGATAACCCTTGATACCCAACGTTATTTTTCCATTGAAACACTGTTTGACCCTCGTCAGGCAAGTACTGTTCTGGTTCAAAATATCATCCCAGTGCAGGACGACGAAGTTTTCACTGATACGCTTAGACAACAACAAAATACATGTCACCCAGTGACGTAGCTATAGGGGGTAGACGGGGCGATCCACCTCAGTTGTAGCAAATAAACAGCGCAAAAAAATTGTTTTTCAGTATTTCAAGGTGTGTCACCCGAACAGAAAAATTAATATATGAAATACAAAACAAATTTTTATATATTAAGTGGCAAACTAATTTTAAACCCACCGTATAGGGATGACACCTGAGGAGAAAAACAGTACAAAACATTTATTGAGCAATTTTCAAGTAAAAATCAAACTATTGTGTGTATTTTTAAGCCCGATAGAACTTAATATTGTAAAAAAAAAACTGAATATTGATTTGAAATTATTAATATTTTTTTTTTGAAATTATTCATTTGAAAGAACAATATATGACATTAACATTTGATTATTATTTCAGAAATATGGCTATCGTGGCTGTTCTTAATTGAACGCATTCTGGACGTCCAATTTTGGGCCACTTTTAACCCAGCCCACAACAAGTGTATTCTTAAGAATATTGAAAAAAACTTTTTTATAAACAATAAATTTTTTTGCTTAAAGTATTAATAATGGATAAACATTTTTATTATAGATTGAGTTGAAAAAGGCTTAGAGAAATATACTTTGCAAAATTTGGTTTGTTTTACATTCTATATAAATTTCTTGTGAGGTGTTTGCTTTCTGCAAAACGAAAATCCAGGTTATTCAAATTTATTTTTAAAAATTTTTAATAAAATACAAAAAACCACTTGCTTTTTTAAAACGTTTTTTTTGGTTGCTTTTTTTCATGTCCTTTTAATTGTGACTGTCTATCCTTGTACCTAAATTTTGATCGTAAACAATGTTGGTAATAGAGCTGTGCACAAGCCGTTTTAAAACCACTTTCAAAACACACGTTTTAGCAATAAAAATTGATAAAACATTTCAGATTTGCACTTTATTGCTTGTGACTGCTGGAAACAAAAACAAAATTGTCAGTCGAAAATTACATAGCAGTTTTAATGCCACTAATTGCTAAATAGATATAAGAGAGGATACACACACGAAATGCACATACATATTAAATGCATACATACGTTCAGCCGTCTCCTAGGCGTTTAGTTAGAAAAAAAGCATTGCGTGCCTCTCCCTTTTTTTCGTTTATTTTTTTTTTCGTTTTTCTCGAAAATGTGGCAGAACATTTTTTCATTGTTTTCAATCGTTGTTCGGGGCCACAATTTGTGGACCATTTACAACAAAAACAAAGTAAGAAAAAGACGATAATTACATGGAAAAATAGATAAGAATGGTTTTTGAGTTTCAGCGGAGGGAAAGAGGGGATGTTTTTTCTTCTTAATTTGGGAATGCTTTTTAGACGCTTATACGGCGGTCTGTTGCCTGCAATGGTACGACGTCGAAAGCTTATCTAAAAAACGATAATTAAATGGAAAAATGAATAAATATGCCTTTGGAGTTTGAGTTGAGGAAAAGAGGGAGGGTTGTTTGCGTTTCTTTCGTTTCTTTGGAGATTAAGCCGAAGGAACGAGAGAGAAATGCATCAACATTAAAACAGCAACTGCAAATTCAGGATCAGGCTCAACTAGTTCACCCCGAATTGGTGGCAATTCGGAGCAGTTGCTACCAAGTTCTTCCAAAAATGATTTATTTTATGAGAACGACTATTAAGGGTACTTTACAGTTTATGTCAACAACATTGTAAAAGAAAAAAGAACTGCCATCAATTCTTTGGCCCGGACGAGAGCATTACAAGGTCTACAAATTGAATGTATGAAAGATGTGAGTAAAATTGGTTACAACAGATGTACACTTTTATTTAACAAGTAAGAGCGTTATCTTCGGCCTGGCCGAAGCTCATATACCCTACACCCGCTTTGGTCGAAGTGATTAAAAGTGGGCGGGTGACACCTACTTCTTTTTTAAATTACAGGGAGCAAATTTTTAATTATTAACTCATCTACAACACCGCTTTTCCTACCAAACACCTAATTTTATGGTAAAGTATATAAGTGGGCGTGTCACGCCCATTTTTAGGAATATATTCTAGTCTAAGATGGCGGACTCGGAAATAAAATTTGAGCTGAAAATTGGGTCTACAAGCCAAGAAATTTAGCTAAAAGCACGGATGAGTGCATATTTTCTATAAAAAGAAGGCGTGGCACTGGCCCGATTTTTCCCGTTTTCAATACAAACCAGCGTAGGATAACAAAGAATATTTGTGCCAAATTTCATGACGATACCTCTATTCGTTCTAGAGTAATCGTGATTTCCACAGACGGACAGACAGACGGACGGACATGGCTAAATCGAATCAGGAGGTGATTCTGAGCCAGAATATATATACTTTTCTATACCTGCCACGCCTCCTTTAATGCGTTACAAACGGAAAAACAAAGTGAATATACCCTCATCCCTTCGGGTGTAGGGTATAAAAATGCTTCTACAGCAAATTTGTTTTCTATTAACAAAAAAATTTAGTGACTTCGCAAAATTTGCAAAGATCTTCACCCCCCCCCCCCCCCCCTTTTGTATTAAAGGCCTGATGTTCCGCCAGATTTTTGGGTTGAAGAATTGTTTGAGAATGTAACGTCAGAGATTCCTATCCCAAATATAAAACGTGTGATGTTTAAGGGAAAAATCACAAAGGAATATGTTCCGTCTAACAAAATTAAAATAATATTTGAAGGCTAAATCTGTAGTCTTCATGATTACGCTAAACTAACTTTAATTGTTACCGTTTTAATCATATGGCTGCCCACTGCAAGCAAAAAATTGTGCAAAAAGTGTTTTTAAAAACATGATATAAATTATCAGTATGTGGTCATTTCTTGTACAAACTGCAAGGGACCACATTCCCCCAATCTTTAAAACGTGTCCAGCCAGAGAAAAAGCTTTTGCCTTAAACAAATTCATCAACTCTCGAAAATTTATCATTTAATGATGCTAAATCTCGGTACTTTAATGCTTTTCAAAATCGTTTTTCAATTTTGGATAATTCTGACTACGACAACCATTTTCCTACTTTAGCATAGTTTATCTAACAATACTCAAATAAGCAATAGGCAGAAAGAACCAATTCAACAAAATTACAACTAACCTTTTAATTAGTGACTTGATAAAATCATTTGATGCTGATCTTATTAAAAGTCTTTAACCGTAGATCGAGCCTTAAAACAATTGAGAATCCTATGCTTGTATCATTTTTGATACATAGTATATCAAAAGTATATAAAAATAGTATCTATTAATTTTTATAATAAATTCTGTGCTCATTCTTAATTTTTTAAACAATCAATGCAAAAATTTCTTGCATGCTTATCCTTACAAATAAGTTTTTGGCACATACAACAATATAGACTTATTTGCTTATTTTTATCACCCGATGCGTAACACTGCTGGCATCTTGCTCGCATTTTTGGTGACGGCTTAAAATACGGGACTGCTTCCGCCGATGCTTCAGAATGAGAAGCTTCCTACTATCACTCTTTACAATTTTCGAATAGAGCGAATAGGAATACTCACTTTGTGGCTTTTGGGTTCTACTTTGAATATTGTTTTGTATCAAAAATGATACAAAGGATACAATTGTGAAGTTTTGATTTTTTTACCTTATTGTTATTTTTTGTTTAAACTACAACTTAAAACAATTATAATGCACAAAATAAACAAAGTCACAAAATATAGTCGTGAGATTAAAAGCGAAAAATATTTCCTGGCCAAAACAAAATTCAAATGTATCATTTTTGATACAAGGCTCGGTCTACGGTTAAAAGGCCCAACAGAAATTATACGCGTAGAATCGCAAGATATTAAGTGTCTGAATTAGGCCATTGGTAATGAGGAACCAGTTGATATCGATGACGCTATTTAACGGTTTCCCATGACAATCAAAATTTTGCAGTATAATATTCAAAGTTTTCATACTAATAAAACCAATCTTGAATACTTTCTTAACAAGGAAAATTACAATATTGCGATTCTGTCCGAAGTCAATGTTGATCACTTTAACAATTTTAACAAGATTTCTAATTTCAACGCTATTTACAAAGGCAAACCAAATATATTTGGTGGGGTTGTAATCCTTTTAAATAAAACTATTGCTTTTAAAAAAGTAACTTTTTCAACTAATCTAGACATTTTATTAAAACTCAAAATTTGCATCCTACCATAACTTTAGCTTCTGTCTACTTGCCCAACTCTATCACTGTCTCCAAATTCAAGAAAGAAATTATCAAACTTCTAAAATTTTTAGATGGGCTTCCAAACGTCTTCTTATGTGGCGATTTTAACGCGAACCAAAATTTTTGGTGACACCGCGGATTCAATAAGAGGAGTCAATTTAGCATCATTCTTTGCAAGCTCCAGCTTCATTTGCCTAAATAATGGATGTCCAACAATCAAGAGATAACTAACAGACGCCAATTGCCGTGGTTCGGTACTAGACCTGATCTTCACCAACTCTTTTGATGACATGATGTCTACTTTCTCAGACCTAAGAAATCAAGATGTCCATGCAAAAATCGTTGTTTCAGTTTTCCTACAGATTTTGCGATTGCATCAAGAAAATTCGTATGTATAGAGCGAGTCATCTCATTTCGTTATCTCTGACACTCATTATTAGTGCTAGGATTTTGATGAAATTGCATCTTTTTTCTAGTAAGTCAGAAACATAGCTCCTTTCGTATTTATGCGTTATGTGATACACTGAGCATTTTAAGACATATTTGTTAGGGCATTTTTTTGCATTTTTTGCCTGTTTAAACACATAAGAACATTTTTTGAGCATTTTTTACGCAATATATATTGTATTTAATTGATTTGATAGGGCATTTTTTACATGTTTGAACACATAAGAGCATTTTTACACAACATATTTATGTTGTTCGTAAATGTGAAATATAAATTTCAATTTTTAAGAATATAGGCTATGCAATAATTTGCTCCATATCAAAGGTTCTATCTGGAGAAGAATTCTCACTGGATACCATTGATAGTAATTGACTGACCAGTGCCATAGCATACTTTAAGTATGCGCCTATTGTTTCAGTTGAGGTAGAAAGGACAATTTCTATGTACAAGACTTTATTAGCCGACAATCGTCAGAGTTTTAATTTTGAATCTTTACATAAAATATTTATTGTACAGTGCAATGCAGTAAGTACAAAACATTAGTTAAATAATGTGTCTTATGTAAATCTTTGGGAAAAAATGTAGAATAATTAAACTTTAATGTACTACAACTTAAATTACGATTCCAAATACTAAATAGTACAAAAGCATTTTTTACACAATATATATTGTATTTAATTGATTTGATAGGGCATTTTTTGCATTTTTTGCCTGTTTTAACACATAAGAGCATTTTTACACAACATATTTATGTTGTTCGTAAATGTGAAATATAAATTTCAATATTTTAGAATATAAGCTATGCAATAATTTGCTCCATATCAAAGGTTCTATTTGGAGAAGAATTCTCACTGGATACCATTGATAGTAATTTACTGACCAGTGCCGTAGCGTACTTTAAGTATGCGCCTATTGTTTCAGTTGAGATAGAAAGGACAATTTCTATGTACAAGACTTTATTAGCCGACAATCGTCAGAGTTTTAATTTTGAATCTTTACATAAAATATTTATTGTACAGTGCAATGCAGTAGGTACAAAACATTAGTTAAATAATGTGTCTTATAAAAGTCTTTGGGAAAAAATGTAAAATAATTAAACTTTAATGTACTACAACTTAAATTACGACTCCAAATACTAAATAGTACAAAAGCTCATTTTTTACTAAGCTAATTTTAGGTCCTTTAATAATTTTTAGGGCATTTTTAAGTGCATTTTTAAAAGGTTTTCAGGGCATAAATGCATTGTTTTAATGGCATTTTTTGATTATTTATAGGTCATCAAAATCCTAGCCCTACTCATTATTGTACAAGGCAAGGTATGACACAAAAGCGAGTCAGCATTGTGTGAGTGACAATAGAGCGAGTCATCTCATTTCGTTATCTCTGACACTCATTATTGTACAAGGCAAGGTATGACACAAAAGCGAGTCAGCATTGTGTGAGTGACCGAAATAAAAAGTGTAAGCACGGGTAGTTATATGAATTATGAAAAAGAGTCGCCATGGAAAAGGCAAAAAAGGGTCGTCATATAAATTTTGTTTTTTAGGCTGTGCGAGAGAATCGTAATTTTAATAGGAGTATGCGCCTACGTGCCATACGTAAGCCATGTATGAGATTCGTCGTATAAATTGTAAGCATAGTTAGCGATATGAGTTGTGCGAGAGAGCCGCAATAGAAATTGAAGTTTGGGTCCTGATTGGGACTCCCGCAGGGGACATATGTCTCGAGACATGTCAGATTTGTTGTTTTCCCCAGCAAAACGACGAAATGAACTGTGGACTTTGCAAAAATAAATCTGAACCTTGTTATTTACTTGGGACACCAAAAAGCGGGTTGTCGTATCGATAACAAATATTATGGCTAAAATCAGGCATACTTACAAATTTTTACGACCTCAAGTGCGTTTTATTAGAAAAGTAAACGAACAGAGCGGTCAAATTCTAAGGCAATTCTAACATTTAAGCAATAATAATTTCTTTTCTTTGGCGCAAAAATAAATTAAATTTTAAAAAACTTTAGTGAGTAATATTAT
Source organism: Conops quadrifasciatus (assembly GCA_949752815.1). Classification (NCBI taxonomy): domain Eukaryota; kingdom Metazoa; phylum Arthropoda; class Insecta; order Diptera; family Conopidae; genus Conops; species Conops quadrifasciatus. The sequence continues at coordinate 2,206,458 of OX457082.1, read as the reverse complement.
ATCAAGTTTTACTCGTATTAAAAATATGGTCATTTTTGGCATCTTTATCCAGAATAATGAATATAATGAATATTAATGAATAATGCATCCAAAAAGTCTATAGGCATCAAAATTAATGCAATTTGAATTTCTTGTACATTTTCCATTTCAAACTTTACGCGCGGTATCACGGAATAAAATGCACTTAAATAATTTGCGAAAGTATCGAAAAGGCTATAATTTAGGAAAGAAGTATTGAAAGGTAAAAAAACATATTAAAACAAAAGCGTTAACATCGGCCTGGCCGAAGCTGATATACCCTGCGCATCCGTCGAAGTGATGACACAAATTGGGCGGGTGACACCAACATTAACTCATCTACAACAACGCTTTTCCTACCAAAAACATCATTATATGGTATGGAAAACCTGTAGGCGGACTACGCCAATTTTTGGGAGAATATTTTATTCTAAGACGGTGGACTCAGAAAAAAAAATTTTTGCTTGAAATTCACTCTACAAGCGAAGAAATTAAGCTTCGTTTACGGAATCTTCAAAATCAAATTAAAAAATGCATTTGGCTAAGGATTAGGTAAAGGTTTCAAAATTCGGAATTGCCATATTCCTGCATTGTTTCGTTTAAGGAAAGACCAATATATGACAACGGATAACATACCAAATCTGGCAAATATTATATTCTCGCCTATAAAACTTCAGTACTAATCGTTTCATGCCTAATCGAAATGTTAAGCAAGAATTCTTTGTAAATCACATTTGCTACCAAATTGCTGCTTTGCAAATAAAATTCAGTAGCACATAATTTCAGATCTATGTTTGTTCACTTTTGTTACACAAATTTTTTTCTTTCAGTTCCAATATTATTATAAAATGTAAAAAGTTTCTAAAGTGTTAAATCTTATGAATGCAAGTTATTTACCTGTGTATATTTATATCTGGCAAATATTTACTTCTCAAAGTCGAAAGCAGAGCATTGCATGATTTTATTCGTCTACAGCTGTTTGATTACGCAGTTATGACAAATCTTATTATATTACGAAAAATCAATGGTAACGTGTTCCACACTGTTGGTTTTACCAAACTTTCTCAAATTGATAGGTTCTCGGCTGATTATTTATTTAAAAGACAAAACGCGTACACCGGTGTTTGATTCTACGAGGTTCTCCTATGGTGGAGCGATATATACGATAGCTTTCATGATAAATTTTTACTAAAGCTACGCTGCAAATTTGAATGTATAAACATTCACGTTTTTTATAGTGTTTTATTATCTGTAACTTTCCAATGAAAGCCGCACAACTAATTATTAACCCAACATAATCAATATTTTTTAATCGCTATATAAACTATTGCAAACGCACTCACATATAGTCCAGAGTTGTGTAGTTTCTGAACGACCTAGTTCAATTGAACTAATCCCTACCTAGTTCCCTACCTAGTGAACATTGAGACCTAGTTCGTTCATTTTAGACCAGTAGTTTTTGTAGTTCACTAGTGAAAAGAACTAGTTCTCTTTCATAAATTATTAGTTCGATAGTTCTTTAGTCATACTGCACTTCTTATATCGGCTTGTATCAGTTCTTTACTTAAATAGGAACTTGAAATAGGATTCATTCTATTGGGAAAAAAAAGAACGACAATATGGGAAATCTTACGTAGCGAATACCTATCTCTTTTTTCGTCGCAAAAGTGAAATACCCTGAACACTAGTTAAAAAACGAATCACTCAAATGCAAAACGATATTTACAAAACGATAAAATACAACGAACGATATGTATTTTTGTTAATATAATTTTGTTAATATAACTTTCAAAACTACATTATTCCGTCTTTGACAGGGGTTTTAACTTTTTGCAGGATCTGGGCCACATGGTTAATTTTTAAAGGCAAACGGGACGCATAAAAAGTCAACTACATTTAAAAGTTTAGTTTTATTATTAATATGAAAAATACATTTTATATGTAATGTAAAAAAAAATGTATACAAAATCGAAAACTCAGGTTTTATCCAGGTTTCTACCGAGGTTATGGGGAAATTTAAAGAATTTCCCACTTTACGAAAGAATTCAGACGATGAAATCGAACAAAAAATAGCGCGAAAATGCAAATAAAAAGCTAATGCTGTTTTTAGTTTTTGTAAATTGATGTCAAATAGTTTTGACGTTTAAAAATTCCCCACAGGTAATATTATCATCTTACACGCTTATGGCTCCGGCCCATAGAGTCCGTCAGACTTAGACTTTGAAGTTCTGAACTGTCAAACCAGTTCAATGTATGCTTTCTTACGAACATCGGCCCATAAGCAACGCCGCCGTCAAAGTCGAAAGTTGCTGAACCTTTAACTTTTCGACTTCGTCAGCAAATTTCACAGCAGTTTGTTTACATATTAGTACAGTAAATTGAATGAAGTTGAAGGTTTCATTGGGCCATGGCAATGCGTTGACGTTGAAGTCGAAGTCAAAGTTGAAGTCTCTATGGGCCGGAGCCATTATTCACAAGATCACCGAGTCACTTGTCATTGTCTTCCCTAAAAAGGCACTGGTTCTAAAAGTGACTTATGTTACACTCACATAATTTGCATTGTGCCAAGAGGTTTGTGTACTAGATAAAATTTTTAGTGCTAGCATACGCAAATTGCAGTTGCACGACTAGGTGACTAAACGCTATTCAAAAGTACAGTTGAAGTTTCATAAGAGACCGTTTGCGAGCGTATCCCTCAGGAATCTCTTTCAACCGGAACAGAATTTTTTTAAGTTTCATAGAATCTTAGAGCTGCGTACACAGGGATAAAACTGTTATCATAATTCTATAGGAATTTTATTTCATATTTAACGCTAAAATCCTTTCTAGTTATCTGCTAACTTATTACTAAGATTTCTAATCCGAAAATTTTTCACATCAAAAAATTACTTTACTGTTTCATCCCTGATAATGCGCAGTTGTCATTATTTCCAGAGATAACGAGATAGGAAACTGCGTCAAGGCTCGAAAAACTTGCAACTCTGATCTGCGATTTGACGTCTAATCGTAAAGTAGTGTTCGTGAAAAAGCCGAAAATTGAACTCAGAAACTCAACATTACAGAACCGATGAAGAGTGTCGTGGAAAGGGAACGGGGTGTTTTGTATAGGAAACTGAAAGTTACGAGCCCCTGTTGTGTGTGAGACGTTCGCGGCGGAGAGGTTACTACAAGAGAAACTCAACATTATAGGAACGATGATTAGTAATCGGGACGGAGAGGGTTCAGCTTTAAGACCCCAATGACAATTCAGATTTTTAAGTCGAATCGTTTGTTTTGAGATAGCAACTTAGTTAATTATTCATATACTTGTAAGTAATGTATATAAGTAATGAATTCGAAGACATACATTTTTATTTAATTATTTATGCCAATATTTAGTCTATTTAATATCCATTTTACTTTTAAATAGTTTATTACTTAATTATAACCTATTTGGTAAAAGTCTTTTAAGTTTAGAAGTAATTGCAAGTGCAGATTAAGAACAAAAATCTAATGTAAATTGTTTTATGCGCTTAAATCCGCCACTATTTTATACCAGAAACTGTATGATCTATTCTATGAACAATTCAAGCAAAAGAAATCATTGTAAAATCAAATTGATTATCCAATTAAAATAAAAAAGCAGACATAAAATGGCGTTGGTATACCCTCAAATTTTTCGTTCACTTCGCCATTGAATTTGCAGATACTAGTGTTGCCCGTTTGTATAGAACGCATCTATTTTTGGGCCTCTTATGAATTCTGGTAGCAAAGCAGTGTTGTCGGTATGCTACAATATCAAATAAATTTGATTTTTTTCTTAATTAGCAAATATATTAGTGCATAAATGTGCTTGAACTGTTAACAAAACGTTTATACTTGCTTCGCGGAGTACAAATTACTTCCTAGAATAGAAAATTATTGTGTTCTTTACACCGAGTACTACAAAAAGTACTTTTACCTTTTTCGTACTTTCTGAATTTCCTTTTGTTAACGTAAAATGTAACGTTGCTTTATAATATCATTGATTTTTTCACCACAATTGACGAAATGAATAAATTTTAGATGAAATCTTCTATTTCATTCATGGATATCGTATTTAACGATACAAATAATGTTAACTAAATGTACAGAATTCCGCCATTTGTTTGTTTAGGTGTATTCTTTATTTTCAGTAGTTATGAGTAACTTTCTTTCCTTTTATCTTTGCTGCAATAGCTAAACATTCTAGCTAAATTTCAAAAGTTCAATAACGAACATGGTTGTGAAGTTATAAATCTTCTGGACGCAAGATTGCATATGTGTTCCAAACAACCATGTTGGTATTGTATTTAATACCAAACAGCCTATTATGACCAAATATATTCGTCCCAAATTTCACAGCTCTATTAGTTCTCCCTTAATCGTGATTTCTACAGACGGACGGACTGACAGACTTACAGGCAGACGCCTCCTTTAATGCGATACAAACGGAAGCACAAAGTGAATCTATCCCTCATCCTTTCGGGTGTAGGGTAAAAAAAAAATTGCTTTTAAATAATAAGAATTTAAGTTCTTTCATGTATTTATTTACTTATGCATACAACCATATTAAGTGTTTATCCTATACATAACATTTAAGTTATTAGATGAATAATTTTTCCTACAATATTATGTAGTAACATTTAAATATACAGTCTGAATTATAAAAATAATATGTTGCACATTTCATTGTTCTTTTGATTTAAAGCTAAAGTAAATCCGGCGGATTTGTGCGTGAGTAAATCGAGCAACCGTGTGGCCAAGTACAGCAACGCCCGTACTAGAAAAAAATACAAAAACATCACATAAAACACTTAAATAATAATAATATCATTAATTAAAGTACCTTTTCTTAATTTCTGCATTTGCGTTGCGATTCCAAGTTAATTTCCATTTCCATTCCACTTCCATTCAAATCGATTGGCTGAGCCCCGAGCAATTGCATTAAGACCGTGGCTCCCGACGATAGTATCACATAGTGTTCATGATTGTGCGACAAGGTGGTGCCTTGATACGCTGGCATCGGATCCGATGCGGTTTCACTTAAAACATGACCTATCAACTCCGATTGGCCGGAGAAAAATACCAGAGGTCGCAACAAACTTCCCTGCACTGAAATTTCCATGCCTGCCGTTGCTGGCCAATCATCCTGCTCCAAAATGGCAAGCCGTTCATATACAGCCCCGGCAAGTGCTACCTGCGAGGTCCAGTGCATGATTTAACTTCGTTTAAATTCACTAAAAACGCTAATTTCTTTGCAAAAGAGCTGATAATTTTTCACATGCTAAACACTTTTTATCTGTTAAAATAAGGCTTATATTAATGGTTTACAAACAGCTGCGATTTTTGTTTTTGTACTTTTAGTAGTTAGTGTTTATAGTCCTGACCCCAACAAATCAAAAATAAAGTGTCGCTCTCCCTTGGGGGCGGGGCTGGAGCCCTTTGAAATTTGAAAAGAAAACATCAATAACTCGAAAACTGTAAAAGATATTATGATGATGTTGGTACCGTTAGAAAGCTAATAAAAATGTCATTAATTTATGTAAAATGAAATTTTATCCAATTGCAACGGTTTTCTAAATAATCGCAAATTAAACTTTTTAGTACTTTTTTTTTCATTACGAAAATTTTTTTCTACAAAAAATATATAATTAACCCATATAATTATACAAAAAGAAAGAAAGTAGAGGGAACAAGCTTTCTGAGAAAATTTATTTCATTCAAATCGGTGCGGTATTCACGGAGAAAAGCCATTTTTAACTGGCATCGAACTGCATTCTACAATAATCTTATTATACCTTTTTTTTCAATAATGCGACTCTGCCACTCTGATACTGTGCAGTATGGCATGTTGCCGTAGCGGTAGTGGTGTTTGCAGTTACAATGTATAATATCAAAAAACTGTGCAAAATTTTTCGCCTGCGGCGCTCAAGATCTTCGTTGTCAAAATTTAAATTGAAATAGGAATAACGGTAACTGCCGCCATAGCTCAAATTTTGGAAAACCCAACGGTGCAAACTCAGTACGTTCGCATTATTAAAAATAGGCATAGTAGTAAGATTCAAAATTAGTAGTTTATACTTACGTTTAAAAATGCTTTTTCTCCGTAAGTACTGCACCGATTTGAATGAAATAAATTTTCGCAGATAGCTTGTTCCCTCTACTTTCTTTCTTTTTGTATAATTATATGGGTTAATTATATATTTTTTTTAGAAAAAAATTTTCGTAATGAAAAAAAAAGTACTAAAAAGTTTAACTTGCGATTATTTAGAAAACCGTTGTCATTTCGATAAAATGTCATTTTACATAAATTAATGACATTTTTAGCTTTCTAACAGTACCAACATCATCCTAATATCTTTTACGGTTTTCGAGTTATTGGTGTTTCCTTTTCAAATTTCAAAGGGCTCCAGCCCCGCCCCCAAGGGGGAGCGACATTTTTTTTTTTTGGTTTGTTGGGGTCAGGATCATAAAAACTAAGGAAAAAAAAAAAAAAATTCCAGCTGTTTGTAAACGGTAAATATGTTCCTAAAATAATAAACAAAGAAAATGTCATATAAACGTGACGTCTTGTGGTGAACTACATATACACGACACATACACTATACGTGTTTCAACTAATTACCGAATTTCGTTTTTTTTTGACATATACGATGGGTCTTGACGCAGTTTCCTATCTCGTTATCTCTGATTATTTCTCTAGGCAATGATGTAATAGAATGAACGGATCGATGGATGAAAAACTTTAGGCTCAGTTTCATAGACTCCGTTTGAGTGCGTATCCGTCAGAAATCTATTACAAATATAACAATTGTTGTTGTAAACGCACGGACTCTATGAAACTTATCCCATATGGTTACATATATTTCAACTTTTCTTGCGTGAAATTTCTGGCGGATACGCCCGCAAACGGAGTCTATGAAACTGAGCCTTTTCTATTGTACTTCTATCCGTTTACGCATATAAACGAACGGATCCTATGAAACTTATCCCATATTTTAACATATAATTAACCCTTCTGCATTCTTTCAAATTTCAACCTAATATTGTCGTTGTGGGTCAATTTGACCCAACCCTAAAAATGCGACGAAAAACCGAAAAAACTTTATTAACTAAAGGATATCAATCTAATATTTTTTAAAATTTGTGGTTTACAACTAATACATAAAATTTTATTATTACTATACTCTGTGCATACAAATTTTCTGCAGTTATTGCATATATTTGAATATTTATTTGAACTAGTTTTCGCCCGTGGTCGAAAATTCGACCTTTTGAAAACTACAAAAAAAACCGAAACCTTTTTAAAACTTTTTAAAAAAGCTAATCAGATTAAAAAATTTTGTATATAAAACGTTTTTAAAACGATACCAATTAATGAAAGTTCATATTCGTTGTTACTAAAAGCCTTACTAAAAGCGCTGAAAAGTGTCAAAAGATTATGAAGATATAATTTTAATAATTTCACTTTTTCATCTTTTAAAGGAAATAATACAAAGTTTTAATCAAAAACTCATAATATTGTTCAATTATATGCAATCTACATATCTCGTTCATCACATTACTTGCACACCAAATCAAATATGCTTCGTTCAATATCTTGACTTTTTCACTAATATTCAAACGCTTTTTGGATTTCGTTATGTTCGGCGTCTTTAATTTTGAAAGTTGATTGATTGTGAAATTATTGGTGAATTTAGGAGTGAGAGATTTTAATTTAACTAAACTTGAATCTAATAAAGCCCTCACACATACATACGCTGACTTCGTTTTAAGCGTACAGCGAACAATTTGTTTTGGTCAAAACACCCCCGTATGACCGCTTTTGGTGGTCCCACCCACCTCCCACCACCTGCAAAATTCGTTTCACGATATTTGCTATCGATTAGTACAAAAAAAATGTTTTGGTCAAAAACCCCCGTGTGACCCCTTTGGGGGTCCTCACCCACCGCCCACCATGACCAAAATCCGTTTCACGATATTTGCCATCGATTAGTGCAAAAAAATTTTTTGGTCAAAAAACCCCTTGTGACCCCTTTGGGGGGTCCCCACCCACCGCCCACCATGACCAAAATCCGTTTCGCGACATTTCCTATCGATTAGTGCAAACAAATTTTTCGGACAAAAAACCCCCGTGTGACCCCTTTGGGGTGGCCCCACCCACCGCCAACCATGACCAAAATCCGTTTCACGATATTTACTATCGATTAGTGAAAAAAAAATTTTTTTGTCAAAAAACCCCCGTGTGACCCCTTTGGGGTGGCCCCACCCACCGCCAACCATGACCAAAATCCGTTTCACGATATTTGCTATTCGGAGAGCCCTCACACATACATACGCTGACTTCGTTCTAAGCGTACAGCTGAAATCGCATCAGTGTTGAAGGAGTTGAATAATACCTGATAACTCCCGATCCAGGTAAAATTTCGTCTCCATTTTTTTTTTTGTGCAGCAGAGAAGAAAAGTAGCTAAAAATCAGTATACGTTTCATTGAAATTGGATAAACAGATCACTCTCAGGAAGGAGGGAATCATTTTTCTGTGCCGTATTTATATATAGATTTTTGGTGTGCGGGCAAAAGAAACAACGCTACGTTTTTTTAGTAGTTACTGACCCATCAATGCTGGAAGAATGGGCACGATTAGTTTTCGATGATGTGCTTGCAATGCTTGCTAACATTTGATAATTTTTTACAACACTTTTAGCAGATTCTCCGTACGGCAATCTTTGACGTCGTTGAATGTGGGGAATTACCATCTTATTTGCCAGTTCTACCAAGTGAAGCCTACGTCTGAACGTTTAGTTATAATTCTAATTAGGATTAATTTCAGTTCAAATGACAAATGCATTGTATGCCGAGACATCCTTCATATTTCAAAATAACGCCACTGGCCAACGTTTAGTTTGGCGCTTACATGTATAATTCGCAACTAATTGGTCTAGTGCATCAACCCCAGCTTTTGTTTTTTTTTTATTTATACGTAGCAGGTTTTGATGGAATATATTGCCTAAAACCACAACAACCACGATTGTTACGTTTCCGTGTGGATGGTAATAAAATTTCAGTTGGTTATTCCATTTGTCCCAAACTTGTCTAATTGGAGCTAACTTATCGCGCTGTCTCCTCTGCTCTCTGTTCTCAGAGCAGTCAAAGCGAAGACATTTTGCGATTTGCATGAAACGCTTTAGGCTCATCGTGGCTCTGAAAATAGGTCTTCCATTGCTTTTATCCCATAAATTTACTAGGCCTCTCTCCATGCGATTTATACACTCAAGCCATCAAATGCAATCCGAGATACGCTAGCTCTATCATATCTATATTATCCCAACAACTGCTATATATGTACTTCCAATCCTTTGATATTGGTCATTGCAATAATGATGTTTTTTTTTGATGTTTCTTTGTTCTTCCGTTTGTAACGCATTAAAGGAGGCGCGGCAGGTATAGTAAAGTATATATATTCTGGCTCAGAATCACCTCCTGATTCGATTTAGACATGTCCGTCCGTCTGTCCGTCCGTCTGTCTGTCTGTCTGTCTGTCCGTCCGTCTGTGGAAATCACGATTACGGGAGAACGAATAGAGGTATCGGCATGAAATTTGGCACGAATATTCTTTGTTATGCGACGCTGTTTGGTATTGAAAATGGGGAAAATCGGACCAGTGCCACGCCTACTTTTTATAGAAAATATGCACTCATCCGTGCTTTTAGCTCAATTTCTTGCCTTGTAGACCAAATTTTCAGCTAAAATTTTATTTCCGAGTCCACCATCTTAGACCAAAATATATTCTCAAAAATGGGTGTGACACGCTGCGCGTGACACTATGCCATATAATAAGGTGTTTGGTAGGAAAAGCGGTGTTGTAAATGAGTTAACAGATCAAAATGTGCTCCCTGTAAATTAAGAAAAAGTAGGTGCCACCCGCCCACTTTTTATCACTTCGACAGATGCGGGTGTAGGGTATATGAGCTTCGGCCAGGCCGAAGATAACGCTCTTACTTGTTTATATTCATTGGCATAAACAATTTGGAACGTCCAGGTTTTGTTGATAAAATTTGATTCCGCGGAATTTTACCTTTATCTGGTGGTACCTGCTAGTTCCATAATATACTTTTATCCTTTTATGGATGGAAAAGCGAACTTTCGGTACAGTCTGGTAGAAAATCTTCATCTTCATCGTCATCAGTTTCATTAAATATATCAATTGATATGATGTATGAATTCTACTATAATTGCTAAAGTTAAAGAGAAATATTTGCAAACGAGACAGTTATATTAGTTGCTATAACTCTAACTAACATTTTCATTCATTATTAAAAAATTATTTGGACATCTCATATATATATATAGTATATAAAGTCCTCCAATGGAGTCTAAAATAAATAAATTATTGTGTTAACTTTTTAAATAAAACCTTTCCAATTTTAGATCAAAAAGTTTATGGTGCTCAGTAGGCGATCCAATAGAAAATCTTGAAAACGCAAAGAATGAAGATATTAAAAAAAGACAAAAACTCGTACATCAAAAGATTTCGATGAAGGTTCGAAAAGGGTATTAACGGTTTCCGAACAATGCTCTGCTTTGTTATTAGTGGAGCTACCATGCACAATAGCTCTTCCAAATCGGATTTATGCATTCTACAATATTGAAAAAAGAGCGAAGGATCCTTACTTTTCAAATTAAGAAAAGTCGAAAGGAATGCACCACTAAAATCACGCTCTAAGAAGTAGTCTCTAACCCAACAAGCACGAGATACACTCTGCTTTCCTTTAACGCGCTTTCGCGGGGTTAAAAAATCTAAAAAATCTTCGTCTAACAATCCAAAATATCCATTGTAAAAATTTTAATTTTTTAATAATGAATGAAAATGCCACTTGTTTATTTGGCTTTAGTTTACCGTTTGAGCCATGCCCCAATTTTCTTGCATTTTTTGTTGTTGTTGTTGTTTATGGAGCTGATTCTAATGAAGCAATCGGTTTTTGTCGCTCTCTTCTAGTTTACGAGTTATAGCCCTCTAAAGTTTGGAATTGATATGCCTATAACTCATAAACCAGAAAAGTTATTTTGATTATATGTACCGTAAATATAAGTAAAAGTAGTTTTTACTTATGTTCTTCTGACTTTTAAGAGCTATTTTCTCCTCAAATACTAGACTGATAAAAATGAAAAAAATACTCAAAGAAAGCTTACGGTCTCACCTTTATTGTTATTCCAAAGATTTAATAGGTTAATTACACACTTTGAAACGAAAAAAATTATTAAATGTAAAAAAAAAGTTCAAAAAATGAAAAATTTCGATTTGCATAAAAACTATACAGTTTTCGGAAAAATGTTACATCAAAGATATTGAAAGGCTTTTGGAGAGCTTTATAACGGTACCAATATGATCGAAATATCTCCTCTGGTTTATGAGTTATAGGCATGTCAATTCCAAACTTTAGAGGGCTATAACTTTTAAACTAGAGGAGAGCGACAAAAACTGATGGCTTTATTAGAATCAGCTCCAAAAACAACAACAACAACAAAAAATGCAAAAAAATTGGGGCATGGCTCAAACGGTAAACCTGTTCCAAGCAATTATAGTAGAATTCATACATATCAATTGATTCATACTATGTAAACCCAGCAGTAAGGGCTAATTATGCTCGAACGGTTTGATAGGGTTTAACAAAAGAGAAACGGGAATGAATGAATGAATGAAAAAATTTCTGCTTTTAGGTATTTTGAGTTCTTTTTGGGGATTTAGATACATATGTTAACAGAGGCATTCTGACAGAGGCATTCCAAGATTCACGAACTATTGAAATCGTCTTTCAAAATCGTCTTTAGACGATTGAAACCGTCTTTCGTATTCCAAGATTCACGAACTATTGAAATCGTCTCTCAAATCGTCTTTAGACGATTGAAATCGTCTTTCGTATTCCAAGAGTCACCGAAATAGTTAAAATTCTTGCAAAACGTTGAAATTATTCTCCTAAAAAAGACGATCAGAAATTAGCTCTCGTTCTCGTTCCCTTCTCAGAGTCTTCAGCAAAAAATTCCACTAAAGGAATCCATGTTTTTCAATGAAGCTTAACACACGAGAACAATTCTGCTTGCATTAAACCGTCGCTTGTGGGCGGGGGAGATGAAGAGCATGGTAGTTCGTGCATTGAAATTCTTCACTCTTGGACCTGCATGAACAGAACACAAAACTAACACATACACAATTTTAATTAGCGAGGGTTCTGAATATTTCACCAACACATACAAGTGACAGGCCAATCAAAATATTCAACAATATACATACACTGAATGTTTTCACTTAAACTGTGCAATACAAGTGGAATTTTCCATTGTTCACAAGTTCGTACAGTGTTGGAAAATTTCTAACAAAAAAAAAACAATGGTAATTTTTTTTGCTAAAATCTAAGCGAAATTATATAAAATAACACAAATATTACTCTACATATAATTCGCTATGTATATTCTACATTTTAGCAACGTTTATGACCTTGTTTTTCGCGAAAAAAACAATTTTTTTAGTTTTTTATTTATTCAACATAACTACAATAATAAAAGTTTTGCCTCCTAGCACTGAAAATGTCATTGCTTGTGATTGATGCTGTTGGTTTGGTTGCTGCTGCTGCTGCTCTGGTTGTTGTGGTTGTTCCTGTTGTGGCTGTTCCTGTTGTGGCTGTTCTTGTTGTGGTGGTGTTTGCTGCTGTTGTTGGTCATGTTGTTGGTCATGTACCACATTCTCCACATCTGTAAATATTTTTCATTATATGATATTATTTATGAATATGTGAGTATTAAAACATAAATATATTTTTAAGTAATAAACCCTACAATAACTACTCACCGATGATAATAATATCATCACCTTTTATATGATTATTATTTTGTTGAATATTTTCGTGATTGCTTTCCATACCTAAAAATAGTTTTTAACAAAATTACTAGTATGTTTCTTATATACTAGTAGTACTAGTACTTTCTTATATTTTAAAAAAACTACTCACCGGAAAAATCAGGATGTGTCTTCGTCCAAAGCTGCTTCAAAAATGTTTTAAAAATTACTTGAAAATGGCTGCTTCATTCGTTATTTGGGAATGTACCAAATTAAAGGGAAAATTGGAAATAATAGACGGAACTTTGGCGCCACTAGAAAAATTCATGCGAAATTTTGTACGCATGTCGTGTTAAAACAGTGTTTCACAATCTTTTTGGTTGACGGTACACAAAAATATATGGAAATATCTGGCGATACATATGAATATAGAAAATTACAGTAAACAATACAATTTCAATTATTTGTCAAAAAACTTTTTTGGCCCATTTTATATATTTGAAACTCTGAATTTTGAGAATTTGATTTGTTGTCTTAGCCATTTAAAAACTTAGGAATAGCGCAGACAGAAAGCGGAACTAAGTGACTGTAAGTAACTAACTGATCAACCAAACATATTACAATAGAACCGCGCACAGTGCTAGCGGATTATTAGCGCATAGCCGAGCTGAGCTGATCTGTTCGTTCGCTTTTGTTTGTTTATTTACTTCTCTTGTGGCAAGGCAACGTAGAATTTAATAACGCAATGTAAACAGCTCTTTAAAGCTATAGAGCACTGTTTCTCAACCGCCGGTCCGCAACTTTAATCTGACCGGTCCGAAATAATTTTAAAAATATATATTTAATTTGTTTGTTAACAAGTCGCCTTTTTTTTGGAAATGCTTTATTAATTGTATTATGTTTAATTAGAAATAATTTCAAAAACTATATAGATTGTACAAAAAGAAAAGCAGCGATCACATTGATTAGTATACTTATGTACTGGTTTTTTTTACAACAATTAATTTTTTAAATTAGAAATAATGTTGTACAATAAAGCACATATTTTCTGGGCCGCGATGAGTTTTATGTTGAGAAACTCTGCTATAGAGTATATAAATGAAAGCAGCACGGCGGAGAAGTAGAAAATTTTCTCGTTTCTTTTGCTGCTGAATGTTAACAATGTTGCGTTTTTCGTAAAGTGAAGAAAGAGAGTAGCAGCGTTACGTTTTTTCTTTTAAACTTTTTTTTACTTACAAAATCAATGTAAAATAAATATTATTGTAACAAATTGCAAGGTTAATATGCGTTTATAAGTAAAAATGGGCTTTCTTTGCTTTTGCTGTTATATAAAATTATAAGATAAAGGAATTTGGTAATATAATAAGTAAAGAATAGGTGTCTAGCTCAGTGAATATATATGTTTTTATATATATAACTTGTTTTTGCAAATATCTTGTGAACAAAAGTCGTTCCGATGATAGTTTTGGTACCAAATATTACTTAAATCAATACTCTATTATTGTGTATAAGTCTCATGTCGAAGGAAAATTTTTTAATGCCTATAATCGATGCTTGAAATTTTCACATTTAGATGAATATATATGAAATATATTAGTAAACAAGGTCACGAGGATCATAATTTTGGTATAAAATGTTTTCCAAAATTATATTCTAAATTATTTATAAGTTTCAAGACGAAGGAAAATGTTTAAATATTAAAAAAATCAATTTCATAATGTTATATATTTAATGAAATATCATGTGACCAAAGGCCAACAGGATCATAATTTTTGTACCAAAAAATTTCTAAAATATTACGCTACAATTGTATATAAGTCTTATATCGAAGGAAAATGTTTAAATATTTAAAAAATCAACTTTAACATTTTTATATTAATAATTAAATATCTTGCGAATCAAAGTAATTAGGATTATAATTTCGGTACCAAAAATGTTCTAAAATTATTCCCTTAATTATCTATAAGTTTTAAGTCAGAGGAAATACTTTAAAATTGCAGTTTAAAAGTGTTCCTATATTTCGGTTAGTAACTTGCAAAACAACCAAAACAGCTGATTCATTGTTTACATTCATTATTTATATTTCGTTTTGTTTTGGACTTTTCCTTCTCGAATATAAACAAAATCCAAGTTGACGGAGCTATTGGTCTTTTTTTCATTTCCTTTACTTCTCCAAACATAAATTGAACTATATTGTTATCTCATTTTCTCCTTCAATTATACTCTCAGAAAGAAACAAAATAAAAGTTGACAGAAAAGCTTTTTGTTCCATTACCATTAACAGCGTCTTTGCTTCCACAAAATGGCGCCGAACTATATTCGACAAGTATGGTTAGGGCAAAGCGTGAAATTAGCTACGAATTCTATTACAAATAATGTTGAAAAAAAATGCTTACTAAATTTTATTTTTGCATTTTCTTAAGTTATATTGATCTGATTTACCTCGTTGAGGTATCAAAATGTAGTAAAAACTTTAAAGTTTCGAATGAGCTATATATCATTGTAATCAAACTATGCTAAATATGCTTTTTCATCGTTTTAAATATAACTTATTTTTGCAAATATCTTGTGAACAAAAGTCGTTCCGATGATAATTTTGGTACCAAATATTACTTAAATCAATACTTTATTATTGTGTATAAGTCTCATGTCGAAGGAAAATTTTTTAATGCCTATAATCGATGCTTGAAATTTTCACATTTAGATGAATATATATGAAATATATTAGTAAACAAGGTCACGAGGATCATAATTTTGGTATAAAATGTTTTCCAAAATTATATTCTAAATTATTTATAAGTTTCAAGACGAAGGAAAATGTTTAAATATTAAAAAAATCAATTTTATAATGTTATATATTTAATGAAATATTATGTGACCAAAGGTCAACAGGATCATAATTTTTGTACCAAAAAATTTCTAATATATTACTCTACAGTTGTATATAAGTCTTATATCGAAGGAAAATGTTTAAATATTTAAAAAATCGACTTTAACATTTTCATATTCATTCATTATTTACATTCATTATTTACATTTCGTTTTGTTTTGGACTTTTCCTTCTCGAATATAAACAAAATCCAAGTTGACAACTAATGTTCTTTTTTCTTATTTCCTT
This sequence comes from Conops quadrifasciatus, assembly GCA_949752815.1. NCBI lineage: Eukaryota > Metazoa > Arthropoda > Insecta > Diptera > Conopidae > Conops > Conops quadrifasciatus. The sequence continues at coordinate 2,190,489 of OX457082.1, read as the reverse complement.
TGCTTCTCCAAACATAAATTGATCTATATTGTTATCTCATTTTCTCCTTCAATCTTACTCTCAGAAAGAAACGAAATAAAAGTTGACAGAAAAGCTTTTTGTTCTCATACACTTACACCATTTTTGCGTCCACAAATCCGTTGCCGAAACTTTCTCTGTATTCGTACAAACGAATTCTCTCTACGCTGTTAACAACAGAAACAGTGGATCCTGTTTCTCACATCATTTGCTCATCTTCTTCCCTATACCCTGCCAATCGTTGCCCCTCTTCAATTTCTTCCACCACGTGTTCCAGGAAAAGTTCATTCAAAAACCAAACAAATTTTATAATTTTTTCTTTTATTAATTTCTTGAAAACTATGAAAGATACAAAGTTCGTTGAGGTATCAAAATGTAGGAAAAATCAATGAGCTTTTAAACAAATAGTTGCTATTTTTCGATAGAATTTAATTAAGGCGGCAAACGGCTCTGAATAGTTGCCCTAGTTTTCTCGCTATAACTTCTATACTAAAGTACCTAGGGATATGACCTTGGTACCTAAAGATTCCTAAAATGATAGGCTATCGTCTGAAATAGGTCCCATGTTAGAGGAAAATTTTTTAGGTGCTAGCTACGGACCCTAAACTTTTAAAATTTTTTCTCATATTTCTTTTTGCTGTAGAAAATTTGTTCTTCGCTATAATTTGAAATTTTTGGTATAGAAATATAGGCTCCTATCCCTAGCATAGGATTGCACAATATTTGGTGAGATCAAGGGGCTATATGTGGCTAGAAAGTCCAGTGAATGTTGTTCGGCCTTTTTCGCTATAACTTCTATACTAAAGTGGGTAGGGATATAATTTTGGTACCTAAAAATTTCTGAAAATATAGGCTATCGACTGATATAGGTGCCATGTTAGAGGAAAATTTTTTAGGTGCCAGCTACGGCGATTTTCTTTTAGGTTCCAAAAAATGTTAAACTGTTTTTGTTATTATCTCGGTACAGATAAGCCGTACGATTATAATTCTTCCACAGGCTAATAGAGAATAATTTTCTGAATAAAACTACATTTCATTTTTTTAATAGGTGCTTTTATTGATTTTTAATTTAATTTTGAAAATAAGTATTACGGAGCTCTGTAAATTAGGGTGGTTTACACAAAATCGTAGCTAACTCCCGTAGCTAATTTCACGCACGTATTCGTGCTACGCCAAACCAAGCCGTCGCATACACACACACACAAATCCATATGTCGAATGGAGTTTTGACCAGTGATAAGGAGATAGGAAACTTCGTTCCCGCCAAAAAATATGTCGAACAAAGAATGAATTTCTTCGTTTATTTTTACGTGGGGACACACGTATAGCATATGTATGTATGTGTGCTGTATGTGAAGTTCACCGCATGTCGTCACGTTTATTTGACATTTTCTTTGTTTATCATTTTATGAGAACAAAAATTTATTAGATTACGAAAATTGTTTAGTTATTTCGCAAAGAAATTAGGGTTTTTAATGAAGTTAAATCATGCACTGGACTGTGCAAGTGGCACGGCAAGTATTAGGAATTATTAATTCCGGACAGCAATGATGTCATTCGTCAAGAGGAAGTGCGCGAGCTAATGGACAATACCAGCATAACCGATCATGATGGCTAAGTTGCATGATTATGTGGAGTTGCAACTACTGGAAGTGGTGATGGTGGCGGCGACGGCGCATCACAAATTGGTAAAAGCTTACCACCTGGCTTACATCATGGCTACAGGTAGAGTGAATGGCATGCTTGCGGAATTTTTAATTTCATAATTTTTTGTGGATTTTTAGGACTTTGGTTTAGCCCTCTTTTGCCAAAAATTCCATACCGCCAAAACAGAAAGTTATGTCCATACTTGAGAAGGCCAGAAGTGCTATGGACGAAACGTACGGGTAGGTTTTATGATCAAAATATATATTCTGTCTTTTTCGGCTAATAAAAAAATGTCAAGTCGACTGAGTTTAGAGACCGAAAGATGTGAATTTTTATTATGAAAGTAAATTTTCCTTCCTTTCATTGCAGACGAGGTTACGACGAACACGTTGCTTACAAGGAACAAGCTTATGATAGCTATAGCTGCGGACATGCTACAACAAATGCGGCTCCTCTGCACGGACCGCAGAACAGTAGTATTAGCGTATCTGGCATAGGTGCACGCGGCCCTTATGGCACACCCGAATACGAACCGGAATATAATTGCAGATTATTATAAGCAAAATTATTCATCTAATAACTTAAATGTTATGTATCGTATAAAAACTTAAATGGTTGTATGCATAAATAAATAAATACGTCGAAGGACTTAAATTCTTAAGGCATTAAATTCTTATTATTTAAAAGGAATGCTTTTTATACCCGAAGGGATGAGGTTATATTCAATTTGTGCTTTCGTTTGCAACACATTAAAGGAGGCGTGGTATAGAAAAGTATATATATTCTGGCTCAGAATCACCTCCTAAGTCGATTTGGCCAAGTCCGTCCGTCCGTCTGTAGAAATCACGATTAAGGGAGAACGAATAGAGCTATGAAATTTGGGACGAATATACTTTGTCATAATAGGCTGCTTGGTATTAAATACAATACCAACATGGTTGTTTGGAACACATATGCAATCTTGCGTCCTGGAGATTTATAACTTTGCAACCATGTTCGTTATCGAACTTTTGAAATTTTGCTAGGATGTTTAGCTATTGCAGCAAAGATAAAAGGAAAGAAAATTACTCATAACTACTGAAAATAAAGAATACTTCTAAACAAACAAATGGCGGAATTCTGTACATGTAATTAACATTATTTGTATCGTTAAATACAATATCCATAAATAAAATAGAAGATTTCATCTAAAATTTATTCATTTCTTCAATTGTGGTGAAAAAATCAATGATATTATAAAGCAGCGTTACATTTTACGTTAACAAAAGGAAATTCAGAAAGTACGAAAAAGGTTAAAGTACTTTTTGTAGCACTCGGTGTAAAGAACACTATAATTTTATATTCTAGGAAGTAATTTGTAGTCCGTGAAGCTAAAATGAACGTTTTGTTAACAGTTCAAGCACATTTATGCACTTATATAATTGGTAATTAAGAAAAACATTAAATTTATTTCATATTGTAGCATACCGGCAACACTGCTTTGGTACCAGAATTCATAACAGGCCAAAAATTAGCTGCGTTCTACACAAACGGGCAACACTAGTATCGGCAAATTCAATGGCGAGGTGAACGAAAATATGGAGGTATACCAACGCCATTTTATGTCTGCTCTTTTATTTCAATTGGATTATCAATTTGATTTTACAATGTTTTATTTTGCTTGAATTGTTCATAGAATAGGTCATACAGTTTTAAATAGTAGAAAGTATCAAATAGTGGAGGATTTGAGCGTACATTAGATTTTTTGTTGTTAATCTGCACTTGCAATAATTTCTAAACTTAAAATACTTTTACAAAATAGGTTCTAATTAAGTAATAAACTATTTAAAAGTAAAATGGATATTAAATAGACTAAATATTGGCATAAAAAAATAAATAAAAATTTATGTTTTTGAATTCATTACTTATATGAAAAATTAACAAGTTGCTCTCTCAATACAAACGATTTGACTTAAAAATCTGAATTGTCATTGGGGTCTCAAAGCTGAACCCTCTCCGTCCCGATCACTCTTCATTCTCTTTGACAATGGTGCCTGAGTGGAAAACAGAGATAACGAGATAGGAAACTGCTGAAAAATGCTAAGAAATGCAACTCTGGCATAAAGTAGTGTTTGTGAAAAACCTAAAAATGCTTCTTAGAAAATCAAACATCAGACCCCTTATGAAGAGTGTCAAGGAAAGGGAACGGGGTTTTTCGTATAGGAAAATCATAGTCACCACCCCTGTTGTCGATGGCACGTTCACGGGAGAGGGGTTAACATCAGACCTTGATGAAGTGTGTTCGGGATTGAGAGGGGTAACATCAGACCACCGATGAAGAGTGATCGGGACGGAGAGGGTTCTGCTTTGAGACCCCAATGACAATTCAGATTTTTAAGTCAAATCGTTTGTATTGAGATAGCAACTTAGTTAATTTTTCATATAAGTAATGAATTCGAAGACATCAATTTGTAATAATTTATTTATGCCAATATTTAGTCTATTTAATATCCATTTTAGTTTTTAATAGTTTATTTCGTAATTATAACCTATTTGGGAAAAGTATTTTAAGTTTAAAAATCATTGCAAGTGCAGATTAACAACAAAAAATCTAATGTAAATTATTTCATACGATCAAATCCGCCACTATTTTATACCAGAAACTGTATGACCTATTCTATGAACAATTCAAGCAAAATAAAACATTGTAAAATTAAATTGATTATCCAATTAAAATAAAAGAGCAGACATGAAATGGCGTTGGTATACCCTCATATTTTAGTTCACCTCGCCATTGAATTTGCCCATACTAGTGTTCCCCGTTTGTATAGAACGCAGCTATTTTTGCGCCTGTTATGAATTTTGGTACCAAAGAAGTGTTGCCGGTATGCTATAATATAAGATAAATTTGATGTTTTTCTTAATTATCAAATATATTAGTGCATAAATGTGCTTGAACTGTTAACAAAACGTTTATTCTTGCTTCGCGGAGTACAAATTACTTCCTAGAATAGACAATTATTGTGTTCTTTACACCGAGTACTACAAAAAGTACTTTTACCTTTTTCGTACTTTCTGAATTTTCTTTTGTTAACGTAAAATGTAACGCTGCTTTATAATATCATTGATTTTTTCACCACTATTGACGAAATGAATAAATTTTAGATGAAATCTTCTATTTTATTCATGGATATCGTATTTAACGATACAAATAATATTAACTAAATGTACAGAATTCCGCCATTTGTTTGTTTAGGTGTATTCTTTATTTTCAGTAGTTATGAGTAACTTTCTTTCCTTTTATCTTTGCTGCAATAGCTAAACATTGTAGCGAAATTTCAAAATTTCAATAACGAATATGGTTGTGAAGCTATAAATCTTCTGGACGCAAGATTGCATGTGTTCCAAACAACCATGTTGGTATTGTATTTAATACCAAACAGCCTATTATGACCAAATATATTCGTCCCAAATTTCACAGCTCTATTAGTTCTCCCTTAATCGTGATTTCTACAGACGGACGGACTGACAGACTTACAGGCAGACGCCTCCTTTAATGCGATACAAACGGAAGCACAAAGTGAATCTATCCCTCATCCTTTCGGGTGTAGGGTAAAAAAAAATTGCTTTTAAATAATAAGAATTTAAGTTCTTTCATGTATTTATTTACTTATGCATACAACCATATTAAGTGTTTATCCTATACATAACATTTAAGTTATTAGATGAATAATTTTTCCTACAATATTATGTAGTAACATTTAAATATACAGTCTGAATTATAAAAATAATATGTTGCACATTTCATTGTTCTTTTGACTTAAAGCTAAAGTAAATCCGGCGGATTTGTGCGTGAGTAAACCGAGCAACCGTGTGGCCAAGTACAGCAACGCCCGTACTAGAAAAAAATACAAAAACATCACATAAAACACTTAAATAATAATTTAATTATTAATTAAAGTACCTTTTCTTAATTTCTGCATTTGCGTTGCGATTCCAAATGCTAAGTTCATTTCCATTCCACTTCCATTCAAATCGATTGACTGAGCCCCGAGCAATTGCATTAAGACCGTGGCTCCTGACGATAGTATCACATAGTGCTCATGATTGTGCGACAAGGTGGTGCCTTGATACGCTGGCATCGGATCCGATGCGGTTTCACTCAAAACATGACCTATCAACTCCGATTGGCCGGAGAAAAATACCAGAGGTCGCAACAAACTTCCCTGCACTGAAATTTCCATGCCTGCCGTTGCAGGCCAATCATCCTGCTCCAAAATAGCAAGCCGTTCATATACAGCCCCGGCAAGTGCTACTTGCGAGGTCCAGTGCATGATTTAACTTCATTTAAATTCACTAAAAACGCTAATTTCTTTGCGAAATAGCTAAACAATTTTCACAAGCTAAACACTTTTTATCTGTTAAAATAATAAACAAAGGAAATGTCATATAAACGTGACGTCTTGTGGTGAACTACATATACACGACACATACACTATACGTGTTTCACCTAACTACCAAATTTCGTTTTTTTTTGACATATACGATGGGTCTCTAAGCAGTTTCCTATCTCGTTATCTCTGCTTCGGGTAGCGCTACCAGGTAAATAACCGGTGAATTACCAGGTAGCAGTCTTGCACGGTAATGGCGGAATTCTGTACATTTAGTTAACATGTTTCGTATCGTTAAATACGATATCCATACATAAAATAGAAGATTTCATCTAAAATTTATTCATTTCTTAAATTGTGGTGAAAAAATCAATGATATTATAAAGCAGCGTAACATTTTACGTTAACAAAAGGAAATTCAGAAAGTACGAAAATGGTAAACTTTTGTAGCACTCGGTGTAAAGAACACAATAATTTATTATTCTAGGAATTAATTTGTACTCCACGAAGCAAGAATACACGTTTTGTTAACAGTTCAAGCACATTTATGCACTAATGTATTCGTTAATTAAGGAAAACATCAAATTTATTTTATATTGTAGCATACCGGCAACAGTGCTTTGGTACCAGAATTCATAAGAGGCGCAAAAATAGATGCGTTCTATACAAACGGGCAAAACTAGTATCGGCAAATAGGGTGAGGTAGAGCTGAGCGATATAGTGATTTTTGTGGAGCAGTTCCAACCAGTGACATTGACAGCGCTGTCACAGATACAAAAACCTGTGACTCGTGACATAAAATAACAGCCTTATTTCAGACGTTCCGAAAATCGTCTTCTTATATGCAAAACAACAACAAAAAGACGCGAAAAAGACGATTTTTGTTTTCGTTTTATATTAAATGCAACATTTTTAAAAAATTATCTATGTATTTTTAAACATTCAAAAAATATACACAATTTTTTTAAGGAGCATTCTGACAATTTTATAATTGACAATTATAGTATATCCTAAGCCTATTTTAAATTTTTACATTCTGCTCCAAGAATGAACAGAATCAAACAATTCAAAAATTAACTGTGACTAAAGTATATGCTTCAGAGGTACCCTATGACAACTCTTCATTGTTTAGTAGAAAATCCTCGTTAGAACAGAACTGGGACTGAAATATCTGCTTCAAGGGCAAACTGTGACAACTCGTCGTTTATTTAGTAGAAAATAGTCGTTAAAACGGAACTGTGACTGAAATATCTGCTCCAAAAGGCAAACTGTGACAACTCGTCATTTATTTAGTAGAAAATACTCCTTCAAACAGAACTGTGACTGAAATATCTGCTCCAAAAGGCAAACTGTGACAACTCGTCATTTATTTAGTAGAAAATACTCGTTCAAACAGAACTGTGACTGAAATATCTGCTCCAGAGGCAAACTGTGACGGCGTGTCACACTTTAAAAGCAATCGTCGTCGCAACTGTGACTCGTGATTTTTATGTATCTGTGACAAAGTCACAGTTCATGAAATATCGCCCAGCTCTAGGGTGAGGTGAAAAAATATATGAGGGTATATTAACGCCATTTTATGATTGCTCTTTTATTTTAATTGGATAATCAATTTGATTTTACAATGATTTCTTTTGCTTGAATTGTTCATAGAATAGATCATACAGTTTCTGGTATAAAATAGTGGCGGATTTGAGCGCATAAAACAATTTACATTAGAGTTTTTGTTGTTAATCTGCACTTGCAATTACTTCTAAACTTAAAATACTTTTACCAAATAGGTTATAATTAAGTAATAAACTATTTAAAAGTAAAATGGACATTAAATAGACTAAATATTGGCATAAATAAATAAATAAAAATTGATGTCTTCGAATCCATTACTTATATGAATAATTTACTAAGTTCCTATCTCAAAACAAACGATTCAACTTAAAAATCTGAATTGTTATTGGGGTCTCAAAGCTGAACCCTCTCCGTCCCGATTACTCTTCATCAAGGGTCTGTAATTTTGAGTTTCTCTTGTAGTAACCCCTCCGCCGCGAACATCTCACCCACAACAGAGGCATGTAACTTTGAGTTTCCTATACAAAAAACCCCGTTCCCTTTCCTTGACACTCTTCATCATGGGTCTGTAATGTTGAGTTTCTGAGCTGAATTTTTTGCTTTTTCACGAACACTACTTTACGATTTGACGTAAAATCGCAAATCAGAGTTGCAAGTTTTTCAAGCCTTGACGCAGTTTCCTATCTCGTTATCTCTGCTTGGCGCTGAGCTAGCCAGTGAATAAACGAATGAGATATTACTCCTAGTGATATATTTGGTAACTCACGGGAAGTATACCCGATAGGTTGCTTTATAAGTGTTAACTTTGTTATCTTATTTCAGCTACTAAAAAAGGCGCAGATAAAAAGGCGAAAAAACATGACAAGAACAATGATACTGCACTTACAATCAGAATTAATAAAGCACACACAACAGCCAACACTTGACACAACTATTGACACATAAATATTAAAAATATTGCACTCTTTAATTTATTTTATAATTTAATTCCAAAGCGGTACCCTTACGCATCAACGTCGAGCCACGCACGCGACGTCTAACAGCCGCCACGAGATGTGGTCTCAAGCCGATGCGGGTGTTGCACAAAGCGGTACCATCACGGTACCGTCGATTATGACCGCAATTTTATCCTACGGCGCAGCCGGCGCCCCATTACAACGTCATCAATCAAAAAGACCAGGGCCCTCCGCTATTGAATGACTTATGGGAGTCGCACCACCATATCATGTGGCATCGGCTTTTGTCATCGCCTTAAGTGCCCCACTCCATTCACACCGGGCCCGTGAAAATATGTGTACTGCAGTCCAAGGCAGGCTAAATGCTTACGCTAAAACTTCTCTCGCCAGTAGCCCTTTCCTAATCCTATAATAGATTAGGTTAGCGCTTAGGGAAGTCGTCGTGCAGAACTTAAATCGGAGAGTCGACTATAGTAACTTTCATGTATGGTGGTCCCTTATGGCGTGTTTAGGCGCTGTTCAGACATGAGACATATGTCGCACAAGGGAAACGAATTGTTGTTGTCTCCCAGCAAAATTACAAAATCAACTGAAAGAAAATGTATACAAATTGATATAATGAAAAACACAACAGCAACACCAAAGTTTTTGCATATATGTAGTTTTTGAATAGCGAGTTGTCCGCTGGTTTTTTCTTTAAAAAAGAGCTAACATTTATAGTTGGTATATAATTATATACAGCTTATATAATATTTGGGTCTATTCTGGAAAATCTTTTATATAAAAGATCTGTTATTCTGTTACGTTTTTCCATACAAAATCTCGATCTGTCAAATTTTCTTTTACCATAACAGAAATTGGTATTCTGTGCAGCAAATTCTCTAACAGAATCTGCTAAAATCCGTAACAGAATAAAAGGCAGATTTTTGTATCTGTTATGATGACAGTTCTTGTCAAATTTCAAGTTTTCAATTTAAATTTTATTCTTGATGTCGAAGGATCAAAAAATCGTGGAATTCCTACAAAATGTGTTACGCCAAGTTACGCCAAACCAAACGTAAACATTACATATAGCTTTTACATTATTAGATTGCTTTAAACCGATTCTCTTTGGTAGAGAGATTGGCCAAAAATATAATAAAAACAAGACAAACAAGCTAATATAAAAAAGTACGAATTTTGGAACTTGGGAATTGCAGGCAGATACCAACGACATCAATAAGGCTACTTTCAAGAAAGAACTGGTCCGCATACGAAATGAAATTCGCGATATTATGCGCCAGATTTCTGTGACCATTGCCTATCTTCCATTAGTGGAGTGCATCTGTAATTTTAATACGTCGTACGCTGCAAAACTGTGAAATTCTGGAAGCCTGGGACGGAACAGGAGCAATATTTATACCCAATGCTCAGGCTATTCGATTGCGTTCATTTTCGACCGGGATGTTTAAAATGGACCCTGTGGTCAATTATAAAATGTCGACATAAATGTTTTTGTAATGAAGAAGTGAAATATATTCCAATTTAAACAAATTTTGAAATGAACTTATTCGAATTGTTGTGTCGAAACACCGACTTGAGCCATTTACGAAGGCCTTAAGTATTGCTCTGGCAACTGTATTGTTTCCATTGTACAGTCCAAAACGCATCGGAAAGATTTTAGTGGAGTCTGATTCGGATACTCATGGAATCAGCTTAATTAGAAATGAAATATATGACACACAAAAATTCAGCCTGCATTAAGGGCCAGATTAAAACACTTGGGGCCCTAGACATTTGCTTCTTACTGAACCGAAGGAGCCGGCTCCTCAAGAAATAGTGCACACAAAAAATATAAAACAAATAAGATCATGTGAAAAACTTAAACAAATCTTAAATTTATATTAGATAGTTTAACAAGATAGTTTAAAAAAAGTGAATACACGAGTATAAATCAGAATAGACTCTATTTAAAAATTTAATTTTTTTAGTGTTTCTATTTAATTATAAATAAATTCCAATTCTAAATTTTTGGAAGTTTTACTTTCAATAGAACAAACATCCAGTTTCCTTAGATTTTAAAATGCACAATAGCCCTATAAGAGGCAATATATTCTTGTGTTAATAAACAGCTTTCCAACAGGAAAGTAAACTATTTTTTCCACAAATATTTTCAACATTGAAAACTTAACCGGGCCCGTCGTCTGCATAGTCATAGTCGTCTCATTTGTCTATGCTTTGAGCCGGCCCTGCCTGCACCGTTTTTTAATGTTGAATAATTTTTTGGCATCTGTCTATTTTAAAGAATTTGTAATAGATTTTTCGTTTGGAAAACCAATAACAGATAATCATAAAAGATTAAAAAACAGAATGCCACTTTTAACAAATCTGTTATGGTCACAATCTGTTATGAATGCATAACAGAATTTCATAGCAGAATAACAGAAAAGCCAGAATATGCCCAAATATCCATTCAATTATTAAAGAATTATTTATCGTACAAAATAAACATATGTAGACTAAAGACGATATCCTCGCACTTATTGCTCTACCCAATTTTTTAATAATTTCAATTACAATTAAATTTAGCACTACTCAATTCTATTCACCAATATTAAGATGCGACCAATCTTCCGAATTCATTGCTGATACAACAAAAAAAAAAGCACGAAACGGTTTAAATAATTCCAGAGATACGACGTTCAGTGTTATTACAACTTCGATAAGATTAAGTTACTTTTATGGAGAATTTATAGGACGTCATACGATTGATACAAAAAGTTAAGCTAGTGTATCTTTGTATCAACTCCTATAACATTGATATGCAATTCATACAGAAATGTGTAACAATTTTATAGCAAATCGGTACTTTTCTCTCGCTTACTCCAATGTTAAAACACATTTGACTTCGAGTGGACTCTCATTCTTTATACAGCGTATCAACTGATTCATACAATGTAAATCCAGCATTAAGGAGAGTGTTTTGTTAATTATGAGTTTTAATGCCTGCCGCGGCCGATGGCCCCTACATATATAGCCTGAACACAGTCATTTCGTTGACGATGAGCGATGATAGTTGTCAAACAAACAAAAAAAGAACAAGACGTATTATGTGGCTAAGGAAGTAGAAATCGAGCGACCACCGAAGATGCTTTCGTTGCTTTTGTCAACGATGTAGGGGAAATTTTATTTTTCGTTGTCCATAAGAGCCAATGTAATTTTGACACTAACGACGTCATTTGTAGTCAACGAAATTTTACTGTGTTTAGGCCAATAATCATATTTCTTTATGCAAGTATGTATGGCATACTGAAATAAAAATATTCAAGTAATTATTAGAAGAGCTAAACTTCCTACCGTAACAATAATTTGTATGGAATATCTAGTGTAAAGAAGATTTGTACTTCCACAAAATCCATAACCCACAGTAGTTTTAGTAAAATCATTCACTTTTCAATATGATTCATCACCAACTTTTTTAAAGTAGTAATGGCTCGTTTACACAGTGCAAGCTGCTGCCTGGCCAGTAGACAGCTACTAGGCTTGTCAAATTCCTAGGCAGCAGCTCGGCTCGCCTTTGCTGTCTACACGACACCTAGCTACTGCCCAGTCCTAGTCGAGTAGCGATGTCGAGTGAACTCGTTTTAATAAAAAAAGCGTCAATATCAATAAATTAATTAATAACAATTTAAATTAATTGTTTTCAGTATATAATCCATTACATCAAACCATTTTATGGATGGTTTTTACACCTCGTCTGCGCTAGCGCCACTCTTCTTGCTTTTTTCGATTTTATTCGCTTCTTGATTGTAGGTGGATCGTAAATTTTTTATTTTCTTGGTTACCTCAATGGTGTTACCTAGGTGCATTCCTTTTGCGATATGTTCCAAAGATGCTTTTCTCATATCTCTATTACCATAGTTTTTATCAAAACAATTCCACAGGTTTTCTTCCTGACATGAAATATTACTGTCAGAAGACCATCTATCAGCAGCCATTTCGAACGATTCGGCGTAGTACAAAAAAAGCTGTTTCACGCACAGCTGTCCGGCGAGCAGGCGAGTGAAAACAAAAAATGTTGAAGTAACTCGGATGCGAGCTATTAACCAACTCACACGTACGAGTTACTCGTAAGTTACGTCCAAACGTTGCGAGTTACTGCAGTGCAGCTACTCGGAAGGCTGACTCGTACGCTAGCTCGCACTGTGTAAACCAGGCATAAGTATAACATATTATACACCGTTTTAAAATAGAACAAGGTTTTTTGATATATAATTTCTTGTTTATTTCAATGTATTCGTTTATCAGAAAACCAATTTTATTTCAGGGACAAAATTTTTTATTTTTATAAAAATAACAATAGCTTTCTTACCGTTAAGTTTTGAGCGAAGAGGTATTAAACATAAATTAAGGGCATTAATAACTTTTAAATGGTACTTTTTGCATTCTGTTAGCTCAGTTGAAGATAACTATAGGAGATAGGAGAGGAGATAACAAACTTTAATTAGCACCCCTTATTGTATCTTCAGAAGCTCCTAAATCGAAGATGGCTGCCCTTCGCCGAGAAAAGAATGACTACTTCCGGTCTTAATAGTGACAACTAACGATGATAAAAATTTTAAAAATCGGCCTATTCACCGTATACATTTCTTCCTATTTAATTTTTTGTTAGCGGCAACACTGTTCACATTTCTAATAGTCTCCCTCTCTGTCTTACAGAACAAATTTTTGGTTTTTCATTGGTTTTGTTTAAGCGCATGTATTCATTTGTAATCTCTTTCTCACAGAAAGTTGGGGAACGTTGTTCTTCTATTAAAAAAACGTCAAGCAGTTGGTCTGTCTGTGCATTAGTCAGCCTGCTCAGTTTGTCAAACGGTTAGTTGTTTTCATTACATTCATGGTAAAATTAATAAACAAAATTTCACGCAAATCAATTTAGCAAAAATGTACGTGTTTTGTAATAAAAATCTTTATATATTCTTAAAACGGGACGTCATCAAGTGTAATAAACAGTTTGAGATTGTTAAAGTTTTGTGAACCAATATCAATAAACACTCAGCCGAATAACAACAGCTTGGATTAAAAAAATTAACTTAAATTATCATTAATGAATTTAGAAAAGTTGACATTCTATATTAACTACCTTAGAATAAAAATTTTTGAAACAAGTACAAGTATTTTCATGTATAATGCGTTACGTTGTGCGTAACCTTCAAATTTTTTTCACTGTATTTTAGATAAATTTACCCACCCACTCTCTCTTTCAAACGAAAATCATTGAATCGACTTAAAGAAAAATGAATCAAGATGAAGTATTTCATTTGACAGAAATGCTTTGAATCATTGCGATTTTGTAGCATATATTTTTGATTATTTGTTTACTACTGCTCAACGCGATTGGTTTCGGCGGTTGAAGTTTGGTTGAAGGTGTTATACAACCAGAAGTTTTTTGTTAGAGTTTACAAACATGCACTTACTCAAGTACATTAATTGTGTGTCTGCTACTTACAATCCAAATATTCTATAATTTCTTCAGCTTTAACATTAATTTATGTTATATAAATGTTACCTTGCCTTCTCATCAAGCAGTTCTCTCTTAACTTTTACAAGTTATGGGCCAGTTATAATAAGTCGACTTGACTTGCTGGTTGCGGAGAGATCATTGAAAACTTCTCTCTAAAACAATGTTGTTTAACCTGTGAGGGTGGCGGGCCGCATTCGGCCCGGCACACCATACTTTGCGGGCCGCGCATGGTATAAAAAATATAAAATAAGTTGTGTTTGACAATTTTTCTAATTCTAATGCAATTAAAATTAATTTAAAAATAATTTAAAATTATTTATTTGCAAAAGTTATAATGTTTCGACAGCACTGATTATGAGCGTGTTTCTCTGCCGTCTACTTGCTTCTCGAATGCGTTAGAGTTTTTTGTTAGTACCACAGTTGTTGGTACTACACCAATAGAAATTTGTTAGACGAACATCATTATTTGAGGAACGATTCGCAGAATTTCTCGATAAAAAAGTTTGAATTTTTACTTAGCCATTCTTTTTAAATATTGATAATGTGCCAGGTGGCAAATGAAATTAAAATCTAACTCAGAACGGAAGGATATATTTAATAGCAAAGATCTTGTAGACTTTTATAAAAATTATATTTCATTAGAATAATTTCCAAAACTTTGAAAATTTGCCCCATGAATATTATCGCTCTTTTCAACAACTTATGTGTGTGTGACAATTTTTTTCTTTGAATTAATTTTATTCAATGAAATTAACTAAAACATAAAAACGGAGTGTGTTGACTGATAAACACCTTAAAAATACATTGCGATTGTCAACGAGTAGCCAATTTCAAAAATCACACGAGGTTCGAGTTCGTTCAAAATGACCACATCACATTGCATACTAAGATTATAATATTATATACATACATACATTGCATACACAATGTATTTTTCATATTCATAATAAGACTAAACTTTTAAATGTAGTTGACTTTTTTATATGGCCCAGATGCTGCAAAAGGTTAAACACCCCTGCTCTAAAAGCAAAACGAAGAGCCAACTAATGTTGCCACTCTGGTTAGACTTAGACTAAGATTTTAATTGGGTATTTTTATGTCTTTTAGGGATTCAAATAGTACCAAGCGCTTTCCAGATTTATTTCTTTAAAATTCATGCAGCGAAGAAGAACCCTAGAAGAACCCTAAAATTTATTATTTACAAATGGATAAAGATTCATCGAAAAATTTGTTTTTTCACCTGTAGATAGCCATGCTATCCGAAATATTGTATAACGAACTTTTCGCCTTCTTATAAAGTGCTGAGGCTCGCTTAGTCTATCCAGAGTTCGTTGCAGAAACTTGTTGTTTAAAGGAAACCTTCTTGCTTGTTGATTTTCAATAGATCACTCTTTATTGCATTTTCCAGATGTCTTAACTTAAATGTACGTAGTATTGTTTTCTCAGTAGTTGTAGATTGGGAATCACTTGTCTCACACCCACGTATACGATCCAGGCATCTAGGCTACCATCGGTCGATTACGACGATTCTATCACGTTGTGTCGCATTTTATTTTGCGGATTTCTATGATTCTGTTCTTTGCAGCGCTTACTGTAGTCCTTCCCTAGCAACAGAAAGTTGATTGAAATATTGAGGAAGTGAAACTTAACCACCAATATTTTCCGGTCGCGTAGATTTTCAAGGAGCAGAAAACTACATATTGCCTTGCAAGTAAAACCATTAGCAATATATACGAGAGCGGTCCAATAAGTTCTTAGCCTACAAAAGAAAAACGAAAATTTTGGAAAAGTGGCGTTTTATTTCTCTACATAGTCTCCTTTCAGCTTGACCCACTTGACCCAGCTTTGCTCCAACTTCTTTGACCCGTCTGAAAAATACGTTTTTTGGAGGTCTGCAATGTAGGCCTCCGTGGCGGCGATAACCTTATTCGACTCAAATTTCTGCCCGGCGAGTGACTTTTTCAAGTTTGGAAACAAAAAGAAATCGTACGGGGCCAAATCTGGAGAAAACGGTGGATGGGCCAGCAGTCCGTAGCCTAATTCGACAAATTTGGCCGTGGCGACGGCGGAGGTGTTAGCCGATGCGTTGTCATGGTGGAAGAGCACTTTTTTTCTCCGCCAAATGGTGCCATTTTGTCTGCAATTCGGCGTCGAATCGGCCAAATAATTCGGCATAGTAGAGCCCTTTTATCGTTTTTCCCTTGTCCAGGTAGTCGACGTAGATCACACCTTTTGAATTACAATAAACGGTGGCCATCACCTTTCCGGCCGATAGAACAGTCCTCGCCTTCTTCGGAGCACGTTCGCCGGGTGAAGTCTAACCGTTTTGATTGTTCCTTGGTCTCTGGTGTGTACCAGTGGATCCCTGTTTCATCGAAGGTCACGAAACGACGCAGAAACTCCTTCGGATTAGGCCTAAACAGCATCAAACACTGCTCTAAAGTGTTCTCACGGTTGCGCTTGTTGTCCGGAGTAAGCAAACGTGGCACCCATGGCGCCGACAGCTTTCTCATGCCCAATATTTCTTGCAGGATATGACCCACGCGGTCTTTTAAGAAGCCTACTGTCTCTGCTATCTCGCGCACTTTCAATCGGTGGTCTGCCAATACGAGATCGTGAATTTTTTTCACGTTATCCTCCGCGGTAGCCGTTTTCGGGGCACCTAGGCGTGGCACCTCATCAAAAACTGACGTGCGAACACGTTGAAACTCGTTAAACGTTAATTTTTGACGGTCGCCATCGAAGGAAAAGAGGCACCGTACACAGCATCCAAGCACTCTTTGTTTTCGCTGGGCGATTTCCCTTCCAAAAACAAGAATCGAATCACCGACCTATATTGTTTTTTTTCCATTTTTCTAAAATACGCGGACACACCCGCTTTCATACGCGATCAAAACAAAACTACGAGTCCGATTTGGCTGAAATTTTGATAGTAGCTGTCTACAAGAATGTACGATAGTAAATTTTTCTTGCGATCGTGGTGACCATCGGGTGGTGAGGCTAAGTACTTATCGGACCGGCTAAATTTGTTCTTTGCAAGGAGTGTTCAAGCTTTTCCTCACAAAAGAAGAAGTGATCGAAATATTGAGAAAGTAAAACTTACCACCAATAATTTTGATCGCGAGCCTAGGAAAAATGAAAATTTATTATTTGCAATATATATGCGAGAATATGAATTAAACGACAAAACTCTGAGACCTATGATTTTACCTGATAGATTCCGAATCCTCCTTTGTATTGTATCTCTTGTGGTTTACTGTTTCTGCCGTGGTATGTGTATGTAAGAGTGAGAGCGGCGGTGTGGTTCCACTTAACACAAATAATTCATATGTTCACATTATTTTTATTACTTATTCTTATAACAATAATTACTTAATTATGTAGTAATTGGTAGTTAACAATTAATTGATAACTTTTAATTGTTTAAACCATTTTCACTCCATGAAATATATTGAAATTAAACGTCTTTCACAAATGAGAAATCTGAACAAGAAAGCACGGGTGTTTCGGTGAGTTTTCCTTTCAGGGCGTCGAATGTCTCCTGTTGTACCGTAGTCCGTATATGGTTCCAAGTCCGGGTCGATCACCTTAGCGAGGGCTTTCTGGAAAGTAGACAGCGCTGAATGGAGTCCGAAGGGCATGACCTTCCATTGATATAACCCTCGCCCTGGTACGGTGAATGCAGTATACTCTCGACTTTCCTCCTCCATTGGTATTTGTCAATACC
This sequence comes from Conops quadrifasciatus, assembly GCA_949752815.1. Classification (NCBI taxonomy): domain Eukaryota; kingdom Metazoa; phylum Arthropoda; class Insecta; order Diptera; family Conopidae; genus Conops; species Conops quadrifasciatus. The sequence goes on along the minus strand of OX457082.1, from coordinate 2,172,702 downwards.
TATTTTTTGGTCGGACACCGTCTCATCTGGTTTTACTGAATAAACTGGAATCTTGACAGAGTCGAGAGGTTGATCTCCCTGATATATTCGAATCTCATTTTGACCGCACTTAATCGTCGTACCTGCGATTGCCAGGAAATCCATTCCAAAGAGTACCTCATCTGGCACTTGCGGAAGGATTAAGAAATCAACCATGTAACTACCAGCTCTAAATTCCACGTTCAGTGTCATAGTCTCTGTTACTTTCTTGTGCGAACCGTCTGCCATCTAAACGTTTTTACTCACAAGCTGGGTATTGTTGGGGTTTCGGAATTCTGCTGCCAAACCTGTGTTGACGAAACTGCGAGTGGCACCTGTGTCGATGATAGCTACGACCAGTTTTCAATTTATCATTATTTTCGCTGTTACTCAATTCTGCTCGTAGCACAGTCGGTTTGTTTTGGAGGTTATCTTACAGGCCTGGTATACATTCGCTCCAACTCCACTAGTCGTTGTTGTAAAACTGAGTCTGTTACCTTAGGAATCAAGCTTGGGAAACGTTTGCGTAATTCTTCTACAGTTCCGGTTTCATCGAATCCGAATTTCTCTGCGTAAGCCAACAGATCGTCATTTTAAAATTTGTAGAAAAATAAAGAGAAAATGAAAAACTAATATACCCATGTAACCTTCACCATGTTGCTCTGGTTGTATCACTAGTTCACAACTAGTTTACTGCTTGCAAAGTCGATCCCGTGTCAATTGTGATGAGTTTTTTGCATTGAGGGTCGCCATTGTTACGAACTTATTTGTGTACCACCGGGCCCGGGTGGCATAATCGCAAACCGTCTACGCAAGCGGAGATGTGGAGCAAAGATGCGATTCGCTCATGTATCAAGAGGACAACACTACCAGGTGAACGTCAAGAAAACAGGAACACTTAATGTTTCTGTTCGCCCGGCGAAGTAAGGGGAAGGTGTGAGGACAAAATTCCTTACGAATTTTACCCACACTCGACCCTACCGGCTTTCATTTATTATTTTTATTTACTATTCCTTGCCATGCATTTTTATTTCATTTTGATAACTACTTTTGTGAAAGACATTTAATTTCGATATACATATATCATAGAATGAAAAATGAAAACAATTGGAAGCTGTTATCAACTAATTGTTAACTACCAATTACTATATAATTAATTATTAATTGTTATAAAAATAAGTATTAAAACAAGTAAGAGCGTTATCTTCAGCCTGGCCGAAGTTCATATACCCTACACCCGCATCTGACGAAGTGATAAAAAGTGGGCGGGTGATACCTACTATTTTAAAATTTACAGGGCGCAAATTTTGATCTATTAACTCATCTACAACACCGCTTTTCCTACCAAACACCTCATTATATGGTATAGTATATAAGTGGGCGTGTCATGCCCATTTTTGAAAATATATTTTAGTCTGAGATGATGGACTCGGAAATAAAATTTTAGCTGAAAATTCGGTCTACAAGTCAAGAAATTAAGCTAAAAGCACGGATGAGTGCATATTTTCTATAAAAAGTGGGCGTGGCACTGGTCCGCTTCCCATTCCCATTTTCAATAGCAAACAGCGTAGGATAACAAAGAATATTCGTGCCAAATTTCATTACGATACCTCTATTCGTTCTCCTGTAATCGTGATTTCCACAGACGGACGGACGGACATGGCTAAATCGAATCAGGAGGTGATTCCGAGCTAGAATATATATACTTTTCTATACCTGCCACGCCTCCTTTAATGCGTTACAAACGGAAGAACAAAGTGAATATACCCTCATCCCTTCGGGTGTAGGGTATAATTATGTGAACATACGAAATAATTGAGTTAGGTGTAAGAACCACATCGGCGCTCTCACTCACACACACACACACACACCACGGGAGTGAAAGTAAACCACAAGAGATACAACACAAAGGAGAGGCGATATCAATGGAATGTTCGAAAAGCGGCGCTCGCTCCCAGACGAGAACGTCGGAACTTATAAAAGGCCATGCAACGTTGACCCACGCGCTTTTTGGTTGACTAACACTCATACAGTGCGGATACAAGTCGTGGATTCGGAATCTATCAGGTAAAATCATTGGTTTCAGCGTTCTGTCATTTAATTCATGTTCTCGTATATACATACATATATTGCTAATGGTAAGTTTTACTTCCGAGGCAATATCTAGTTTTCCGCTCCTAGGATCGCGACCGGAAAATATTGGTGGTTAAGTTTCACTTCCCCAATATTTCAATCAACTTTTCGTTGCTAGGGAAGGACAACAGTATGCGCTGCAAAGAACAGAATCATAGTCTCGTATATATATTGCTAATGGTAAGTTTCATTTCCGAGGCAATATTTAGATTCGCAAATAAAGCTTGGTCCTTAGTATCGCTTCTAGTAGGAAAAGCAGAGGTAGAGTAGGAAGGTTCCACGAACCCACGTACTTTTCCGCCGCGCAGAGTACTGTACAGGTGCACAAAGCATTAGAAATCCGGAAATTTAAGTTCAAATGCGACACAACGTGATAGAATCGTCGTAATCGCCCGATGGTAGCCTAGATGCCTGGATCGTATACGTGAGAGTGAGACAAGTGATTCCCAAACTACAACTAATGAGAAAACAATACTACGTACATTTAAGTTAAGACATCTGGAAAATTCAATAAAGAGAAAATCAACAAGCAAGAGGATTTCCTTTAAACAACAAATTTTTTTCAACGAACTCTGGATAGACTGATCGAACCTCAGCAATTTATAGGAAGGCGAAAAGTTCGTTACAATTGTGAAAAGTTTTTAATTTAACAACAGTGAATTAACACATCGAATAAACACATTTTAATTGTTTAACTTGTAGTAGGCATTTTAAATATTATCGTTTGAATCGTTTCAAAATATCGTTTTGAAAATACTCATTATTGATAAAACGTAGACGAGATCAGATCGTCATTTTGAAATTTGTAGAAAAATAAAGAGAAAATGAAAAACTAAACTAAAGAATATTGAAATATGAAAAATAAAAATTTAAAGTAAAACACAAAAGAATTAAGAAAATCCTTCCCAAAAAGCTGAAAAAATATTGTCGCCTAAATGGGATTAAGCTTGTCGAACATATTTTTTTAATAAATTTGAAAAAAACGTAGACGATATCGAATCGTCTTTTAAAATATTGTAAAAATATAAAAAAGAAAATTAAAAACTAAAAACTATAATTCTTATATTATTGCATTGTTTCATAACCCTGTGATAATTTCCCCAAATCATTTCAAAGGGCGCAAAAGAGTCTAAATGAGCCTAAGAAAGCCTAAAGGGCTAATTAATTAGCTTTTGCACCATGATAACGTCCCTGCTCACACATCATTGCTTGTGTGCGACTATTTGACTAAAAAAAAATTATGCTGCAGACACCGTATTTCCAGATCTGTGAAACTGTGAAACCCTGTGTGACTTTTTCTTGTTTCCGAAACTGAAGAGGCCCATTAAAGGATGACGAGGCAAAAATCTAAGACGAGCTAAAACTCGTTCAAGCAAAAGAGCTGTCCAAAATTAACTAAACATTCAAAGTGGTCAAAAAATTCAATAAAAGTTACTTTTAGCTGCCTCTCTCAACGAAAAAATCAAAAAAGTTTTTCAAACTTTCAACATTGAGCCCCACAGCTCTGAACTTAAAACCTCTATCGACATATACGACACATCAACATTTCTCTGTCGATTGCAAGAAACAGCATTAAAAAATTTCTATCGGAAAATTTGGACCACTGTGCTACAGCCTATTGCAAAAGGCTTATGCCCACAGAATATGTACAAAATTTCTGCATGCAGCAAACTGCTTCTGTTTAAAATGGGGAAAATGTTATGCATATCTCAACCTTAAATTTTCTTAGATTTTCGAAGTGATAATAAAGAGTGGGTGGGTGACACCTACTTCCATTATACCCACTTTAATATTCACTTTGCTCTTCTGTTTTCAACGCAATAAAGGAGGCATGGCAAGTATAGAAAAGTATATATGTACTTATATTCTTGCTCAGAATCACCTCCTAAGTCGATTTAGCCATGTCCGTCCATCTGTCTGTCTGTCTGTATTAATCACGATTACGGGAGAACGAATAAAACTATCGCCATGGAATTTGGCACGAATATTCTTTGTCATCATAGGCTGTTTGGTATTGAAAATGAAGAAAATCGTATCAGTGCCAAGCCTACTTTTTATAGCAAATGTGAATTTTCCCATGCTTATAGCTCAATTTCTCAGCTAGTAGTCCGGATCTGAAGCTGAAATTTGAGTGCCGCGTTTACCGTGTTAGTGAGAGTCGTCGCACCAAAAATGGGCGTGACGCGCCCATTGGTATACCATGCTATATAATAAAGTGTTTGTTGAGAAAAGCGTTGTCGTAAATTAATTAATAGATAAAAATTTACTATCTGTAAATGAAATGAAAGTTGGCGTATCCCGCCCACTTTTTATTATCTTTTGGACAGATGCGGGTGTAGGTATGTTATATGAGAAGTTAACGCTCTTACTTGTTAAGATTTAAATATCTCCTACTCAATTAAATATCTACTACTCAAGTTGTATTTTTTTTAAAAAAGATATATTAATGTTACTATAAAAGATGTAATATCTTAGTGTATCATGACCAGTTCAACAATAACCGATGTTCTTTACTATTTGTTATTGTTATTTATTGGAACGTTGTTATTATTTATTAGAATATTGTTATTATTACATAGAAGAACGACTCAACTCTGTCCAGCTTTCATATAATGACAATATTATTTCTCTATATGAAACATATCTATCTCTATCCTAACATATGCCTATGATCAAGTAAATGAATTGTAGTAGAGTTTTTGGAACAATAGTTAAACAATTAAAATGTGTTTATTTGACCTTTCTATATCGTTATTATTTAATCGATTTTATTTAGGCACTTGGTCACTGTTGTTAAATTAAAAACCTTTCACAATATTTCGGATAGCTTGGCTATCCATCTTCAGGTAAAAATCAAAACATTTTTGGATGAATCTTCATCCATTTCTAAATAATAAATTTTATATACGAACGCTTTTACTACACTCAGAAAAAAATACTATTAAATCAATAGTTTTTTAATAGTATTTACTATTGTTTTTTGTCAATGTGTCAAAATTTTACCTATAATTTTTTCATGGCGTCGCACACTGGGGCGACACGGTCAAAAATCGGACATTGGGAGGAAGAAAAAAATGTCTTTACATTTCAAAAATAAATATATTTTTAGTTAAACAATTAATTAGTGTATATATTAAGATATATAAAGGATGTGTTCTACTTATTATTGTTATAGAAAACATGTACAAAGTTTGACAATAAATAAACGGAAAAATTTCATTGATTTTAGTGCTTATTTAAAACATTCATGAACTCCGATATAAAAGGAAATTTATAAAAAATGGATTTCAGTAATTATTTATCAACCCTTACTAATATTATTTGTTAGTTAAAAGGTTCCTATTCTTTCATTATGTGTTTATAAAAACAGTTTCTTTTAATCGTCTAAAATATTATTAATTTTTTTTTAAAAGTGGGAAAAGTTGTAGGGGTCAAAACGGATCAAAATATACAATATATTTAACGATTCTGGGGAGTGTCTAGTTTACGAAAACCTATACTTATATATACCCCTGAGTCCCCGTTTTCATGTAATAACGCGATAAAGTATTATATTTCTGTCAAACTTTTATCTGGACAGGTACTTGAAATGACTTAATCCTAGAACAAGAACCGCGCTTCGATTTTGTTGTTGTAGTTTTTGCTGTTGTTGTTGTTTTCTACAGGAATTCCGAAAACAACAACAATGTTGGTCGCTCTCATATAGCTTCTGAGTTATAGCCCTTTGAAAGTTGAAAATGTCAGGCCTATATCTCCTAAACTTTACAAGATACCTATATGTTATTGATTTTGTTAAAAAGCTAATCGTATTACCTTTTATTTATATAAGATAACATTTTATGAAAAAACTGTTACTTTTAGAGAAAAACGAAATTTAATATTTTTTATCTAATTTTTTTTATTAAATAATTTTTTTTAATAAAATTTGTTGAACAAAACTAAAAACCTACATATTTTTGGTACATATTTTGCCTACACCGCAAAACTTGAGGAGTTTTAGGAATTTGGTATACCATATTTTGGTATAACGAATAAATGGCCTGTGTACTATAGTAGAGCAGGCTCAAATTCGCATATTATGAAGGATAGGTAAAAGTAGGCGGACCACGCCCATTTCTTCACTGAATATGTGTTATTGAAGCATGAAACTAAATGTGATCTTTCACATTTGTCACTTTGGTTTTGGCCCAGATACTGAGCATTTACCATAGACTTTGTATGGGAGAGGGGCGTGTTCATGGACCGATTTTGTTAATTTTTACATCAAAACTTACACTCGAAAATAGAATGCCGTACGCCAAATTTTGTTGTTCTACGATCAGTCTTTCTATGTATGTCCGGCTTTTGTACTACGTCGCCCCACTGTGCGTCGTCGGGATTCGAACCTCTGCTCCTCTACTCTTTGTATTCCAAACCAAGCACACATCCCTATAGGCTACGGACTGATTTTGTTCTATTAAGGTTAAAGCATTTCTAGTAAAAATAAATCTTCGTTATATTGAACAAATAATTGTATGCGTCTCATTAGAATAATAATACCTCCATTTTTAAAATCTATTAATTTTAATAGAAATTTTTTGTTTTAATGGGAAAACCCTATTAATTCTTCTACTATAAAATCAATAGGCGTACTATTAACGATTTAATGGGATTTTCTGAGTGTAGCGTAAATTTTTTCGCGCTTGTTGTGCTGGAGACTGAGTTTATAGGAAATGGAAAGAAAATCGTCGCCGACAAAAATCTATTGCTGATATGAAAAAAATCAACTACAAAAATGGAATATTTAGCAATTATTTTTCTGTGCGGATTTTCTTCGTTGCATTCTTCTTCAAAAAAAAAATCTTGAAAACGCTTGGTATTTAAATACCCAAAGGCTTAAAAATACCCAATTGAAATTTTAGCCTTAGTCTAAATTATTCAGAGAGACAACATTAGTTTGCTCTTCGTTTTGCTTTCAGAGAGAATTTTTCAATGATCTCCCTGCAACCCGCAAGTCAGGTCAAATTATAATATAGCATCGTTACAATCGATTTTTTCTGTAACTTTGCGTTCAATTGAGAGTCTGACAAGGTTCCTACATACATATGTATTGATATCTGAGAGAGCCCATTCATTGTTAGGCTTAAACAATCAACGATTATTTTCAACTTCCAAAAGCTCCGTTTGCAGCTAGATACACCCACTGCAATAGTAAGAAGTATACGACCATGAATAAAAATATTGGGACAATTTTCCAGACTATATTTTTTAATGAACTTGAAAAGTCCTAAAGGCCCTTCATCTATAATTCGAATAGTCTTTAACTTTACAACTTTGGCGAAGTTTTATAGCCTTTTTTTTTTCAGTACGAAAATCTTCATTATGCTCTTGTCCAATATTTTATGTTTTATTTAAAAGATGCTATGGCAAAAGAAAGGAGTATTTTTCTAAAAGATCGTGAAGTTTTTCTGGCACAATTGCGACCAGTTTGACACAAGGCAACCAAACTACAACAAGTGCGTTCTTCAAAATATTGAAAAAGAGTTTCGTTTTTGAAATAATTTATATTTTTGTTCAAAATATTAATAATGCATAAACTTTAGATCAGTCATGAGCAACACATGGCCCTCCACACCTTCTTATGCGGCCCTTCAAAGATTTTACCAAAGAATATACAATTCGCCTTCTACAAATATACAATACATCTCACACAAATTTTCGAACGAAACTCTTTGCTTTGTACCGGTATCGTACGACCCAAGCAAAGAATTATACAATGTATACATATACGTACATATTGTATATTCTTTGGTTATTCGCTTTTATATAAATGCAACGGGTGAATACTGTAATAATGCTATTTTTCTGCAATAAGAAAATCGTTGTGCAACTTCTTACTGAAAAGTCGATTCGCTCTTATAGAGCTTGGTGGCCTGGTGGATAGAGTTGGTAGCTTAGAACCAAGAGTTAGGAATCAAGAGGTAGGAACATTTTGTTATTTTGACATATTGAATTCTTAAGAATATCTTATTAAGAATATAAATTACATATTATACAATGTAATTTATTTTTATATTAATTTCGTATTATAAGAACATGTTGATTTAAATCTGATCTTTAGGATATCACATTGTTAATGGAAAGTTTGAAGGCCAAGATAGTTTGTATTTACTCTGCACACTAAAAGAGGGCGGCATATTCCATTTCCACCGCGACTTAAGATCTGTTAGAAAAATACTTCTTTCTTTTCTATCGAAACTTCTAAATAAAACAGCAAATTATTATACAGAAGCATTAATAATATGGATTTTTGTGCTGAAAGAAAAAGGCTGTAAAACTTTGCCAAAGTTGTCAAGTTATAAGATACCAGAATTACAGATGAAGGGCCTTTAGGACTCTTACAATTCATTGCGGTCGAAGATACGTTTAAAAAATACGGTCTGGAGAGTTCTCCCAATATTTTTATCTAAGTTCGTATACTTCCTACTATTGCAGTGAACACTCACTAGCTGCAAACGGAGCTTTTGGAAGTAAATAATCAAGAATTATTTAAGATCGCCAATGAAAGAGTTCTCTCAGATATACTCGTATGTACGAGTTTTTATGGATTATTCTATTTATTTATATCTTTAGTATTATTACTACTTTTTTCCGAAATATATTACAATTGAAGAAATTGAATCAACATTAATAAATAACAGACTAATAGATAAAATATCTTCGCAAAGGTTTTTAAATGATAAAAAAATTCTATGAATTTTTAGGGCGGCAAGTTAATAAATCGTCCCGGGTACCATGAGCGCTAGCTACGCCACTATCTGAGCTATGCTTTTGAGTCTCTAGCTCACCGCGAAGTTAGCCTAAAAACAATTTGGAAATTCGTACCGACCATGAACGGAAGTCACCTAATTAAAACCTTTTAAAATATACATATGTACATATGTATTTATTTTTATGAATAAAGTTTGAAAAATGAAGTGAACTTTGTTGCATGATTGTTATAATTGTACAATCCTGCCTATATGCTCCTAAATGCTATACAGTAGCCCCAGAATGCAGCGTCTAAGCGTCCAGCTTCCCTGCGTCTGTATAACGTTTCTCGATCTATCCTGTACAGCCGTATAGGAGCAGTTTGAAGCTCAGACGTTCGGAAGTTCTAATCCTGCGATTGATTCTATTTCATTTTCACTTTGACTCTTTGAGCTTGTTTTCGAAAAAGTATTGTCTACCTTTTATTGAAAAACCTTCCAATTTAACGAAGTGGTGCAAAATTTCTTTCTTATAAGAAAGGGAAACAAGAAACATATGTTTTTGACATACATATGAAAACATAAAAAAAAATATTCGCCAATTTTTGTTTGAAAGGAGGTTGTATTCAGGAGGCTGAATACAGAATGGCACATACAGAAACAAAAAAATTAACAAGTTTTGACAAGCGTCGGGGAGATTTTATTTGCGGCCGACGCTGAGAGAGAGAGAGCTGACGCTGGGAAGCTGAGATTCTCAAACCCTACATTCTGGGGCTATTGATACGCTTACCGACAAATTATCATATCGACGAATGGGCCAGTTATAGTCCCCCCAGACTGAACGAGCGGCTGCCGGCTGGCTCTGCTCTCCATATGTTTTCTATAGGAAACGAGACGCTACGCCAGCCGCCCGACGGCAGCCGTTTGGATAGATATATTATATTGCCATGCTCTCTTGGTTCTTTCTTTCTTTATTTTTACACTCTCTCAGAAAAAACTGGCTTCCTTTTACCGAAAAACGTAAGGATTCGTTGTATAGTTGCTTTTACTCGTTGCATTTTTATAGAAAATACAAAACAAAGCTTGTAAACAAAGGCATATGTTTTAGACATTTGAAAATTTATTCAAATTTACAAGTAAAATAATTTTTTTAACACATTTTTTAATTTCACGTTTGAAATTAAAATTTGCAAATTCCGAAACATACTTTTTACCTGATAACTCTAATTGGGTATTTCCATTGCATTTTATTGGCCCAAGCCGATCCTTTTTATAATAATTTTAAAAAAACTTTTTTAATAACTATGTATAAAAATTTAGAAATTTTTCGATCGTTGGTATAAAAATTAGTTGTCAGGTAAAAAGTATGTTTCGTAATTTGCAAATTTCTGCAAACCTTAGGACCTTACAGTTTTCAGTGTTTTATCGAGAATTAATAGGGGAATTTTTGAAAAGTTATCCCATACAAAGCTATAATATGCATATTAAAACAAGTAACAGCGTTAACTTTAATGAAACAAAACAGTCCTTACAATATTTGTAACCGATCCAGTTTCTTTAACTTTCTTCACCACGTTTGAAATTGTACGCTAAGTAGGATGATTACGACAACCATAATCTTGTAAAGCTCGAAATGCGGCCACAGCAGAATCAACATTCGTGTAGAATGCTTTAAGAAAGTTAACGCGTTGTTCGATGGTAAAACAATCCATATTGTAAAATGGCAAACCTTCAACTAAACAAATGCTAGTTCGGATGACACTGACGTTCGACAGCTACCAAACGGCAGGGCTTTATGACTCGTTTACACAGTGCAAGCTGCTGCCTGGCCAGTAGACAGCTACTAGGCTTGTCAAATTCCTAGGCAGCAGCTCGCCTCGCCTTTGCTGTCTACACGACACCTAGCTACTGCCAGAGATAACGAGATAGGAAACTGCGTCAAGGCTCGAAAAACTTGCAACTCTGATCTGCGATTTGACGTCTAATCGTAAAGTAGTGTTCGTGAAAAAGCCGAAAATTGAGCTCAGAAACTCAACTATCAGACCCCATTGATGGAGAGTGTCAAGGAAAGGGAACCGGGTTTTTCGTATAAGAAAGTCATAGTCCGAAGTTTGTTGCGCGTGTTTCTTTCGCGGGGAAGGGGTAATTGGAAATAGAAACTCAACTATCAGACCCCCGTGATGAAGAGTGATCGGAACGGAGAGGGTTCAGCTTTGAGACCCCAATGACAATTCAGATTTTTAAGTCGAAATGTTTGTTTTGAGATAGCAACTTAGTTAATTATTCATATAAGTAATGAATTCGAAGACATACATTTTTATTTAATTATTTATGCCAATATTTACTCTATTTAACCCTCATTCGGCTGACAGGGCACCCGGGTGACTATTTCAACTTTAACACGAAAAAAAAGTGTCTTCTAAGCACTTTATTTTTCTGAGCCTCTTTGACATCTCAAACCAATGATTTTTGAGTAGAAAAAATATGGATTTATGGTTTAAAGTTTTTTTTTTCGTTTTTTTTTCTTGATTTTAGTGCCTGAAAAACATTTTTTTTTGCTTCGGTTTTGTAGCTCAGGAGGACCGTGTCGTCAGGGAACGCAAACTTGGGCGCCAACTTATTAAATTGTAATTACTAGCCCAATGCAAAGACACGCCGAAACATTTTGTGAGCAATGGCACTTGCTGTTCATAAAACTGCAATACTGTTATTTGCGAAGATTCACACTTTTCAAATTCACTGATATACACATACATGTATTCAAACGCGCCAAAACCTGTTATGTCATGTTATGTTACGACAAAAGCACTCGGGAACACTCGGTAATATTGCAATACTGTTATTTGTGTAGATTTCCACATTTGAAATTCACCAATGTGCACATACATAGATTCGTGTGAATAGTCAGTCACCGGGGTGACCGTGTCAGCCTAAATATGTTTGAAAATTGGTCAGCCGAACTAGGGTTAATATCCATTTTACTTTTAAATAGTTTATTACTTAATTATAACCTATTTGGTAAAAGTATTTCAAGTTTAGAAGTAATTGCAAGTGCAGATTAACAACAAAAAATCTAATGTAAATTGTTTTATGCGCTCAAATCCGCCACTATTTTATACCAGAAACTGTATGATCTATTCTATGAACAATTCAAGCAAAAGAAATCATTGTAAAATCAAATTGAAATAAAAAAGCAGACATAAAATGGCGTTGGTATACCCTCAAATTTTTCGTTCACCTCGCCATTGAATTTGCCGATACTAGTGTTGCCCGTTTGTATAGAACGCATCTATTTTTGCGCCTCTTATGAATTCTGGTAGCAAAGCAGTGTTGTCGGTATGCTACAATATCAAATAAATTTGATTTTCTTCTTAATTAGCAAATATTTTAGTGCATAAATGTGCTTGAACTGTTAACAAAACGTTTATTCTTGCATCGCGGAGTACAAATTACTTCCTAGAATAGAAAATTATTGTGTTCTTTACACCGAGTACTACAAAAAGTACTTTTACCTTTTCGTACTTTCTGAATTTCCTTTTGTTAACGTAAAATGTAACGCTGCTTTACAATATCATTGATTTTTTCACCACAATTGACGAAATGAATAAATTTTAGATGAAATCTTCTATTTTATTCATGGATATCGTATTTAACGATACAAATAATGTTAACTAAATGTACAGAATTCCGCCATTTGTTTGTTTAGGTGTATTCTTTATTTTCAGTAGTTATGAGTAACTTTCTTTCCTTTTATCTTTGCTGCAATAGCTAAACATTCTAGCTAAATTTCAAAAGTTCAATAACGAACATGGTTGTGAAGTTATAAATCTTCTGGACGCAAGATTGCACATGTGTTCCAAACAACCATGTTGGTATTGTATTTAATACTAAACAGCCTATTATGACCAAGTATATTCGTCCCAAATTTCACAGCTCTATTAGTTCTCCCTTAATCGTGATTTCTACAGACGGACGGACTGACAGACTCACAGGCAGACGCCTCCTTTAATGCGATACAAACGGAAGCACAAAGTGAATCTATCCCTCATCCTTTCGGGTGTAGGGTAAAAAAGAATTGCTTTTAAATAATATGAATTTAAGTTCTTTCATGTATTTATTTACTTATGCATACAACCTTATTAAGTGTTTATCTGATACATAACATTTAAGTTATTAGATGAATAATTTTTCCTACAATATTTTGTAGTAACATTTAAATATACAGTCTGAATTATAAAAATAATATGTTGCACATTTCATTGTTCTTTCGATTTAAAGCTAAAGTAAATCCGGCGGATTTGTGCGTGAGTAAATCGAGCAACCGTGTGGCCAAGTACAGCAACGCCCGTACTAGAAAAAAATACAAAAACATCACATAAAACACTTAAATAATAATTTAATCATTAATTAAAGTACCTTTTCTTAATTTCTGCATTTGCGTTGCGATTCCAAATGCCAAGTTCATTTCCATTCCACTTCCATTCAAATCGATTGACTGAGCCCCGAGCAATTGCATTAAGACCGTGGCTCCCGACGATAGTATCACATAGTGTTCATGATTGTGCAACAATCATAGTGTTCATGGTGGTGCCTTGATACGCTGGCATCGGATCCGATGCGGTTTCACTCAAAACATGACCTATCAACTCCGATTGGCCGGAGAAAAATACAAGAGGTCGCAGCAAACTTCCCTGCACTGAAATTTCCATGCTTGCCGTTGCAGGCCAATTATCCTGCTCCAAAATGGCAAGCCGTTCATATACAGCCCCGGCAAGTGCTACCTGCGAGGTCCAGTGCATGATTTAACTTCGTTTAAATTTACTAAAAACACTAATTTCTTTGCAAAAGAGCTGATAATTTTTCACATGCTAAACACTTTTTATCTGTTAAAATAATAAACAAAGAAAATGTCATATAAACGTGACGTCTTGTGGTGAACTACATATACACGACACATACACTATACGTGTTTCAACTAATTACCGAATTTCGTTTTTTTTTTGACATATACGATGGGTCTTGACGCAGTTTCCTATCTCGTTATCTCTGGCTACTGCCCAGTCCTAGTCGAGTCGCGATGTCGAGTGAACTTGTGTTATTAAAAAAACGGTGATACGCTCTATGACAACAATATTATGTCAGGAATTGGAAAATATGTATCTATAACCATAGCCAATATCAATAAATTAATATTGTTATTAAATTAATTAATAACAATTTAAATTAATTGTTTTCATTATATAATCCATTATATCAAACCATTTTATAGATGGTTTTTACACCTCGTCTGCGCTAGCGCCACTCTTCTTTCTTTTTTCAATTTTATTCACTTCTTGATTGTAGGTGGATCGTAAATATTTTATTTTCTTGGTTACCTCAATGATGTTACCTAGGTGCATTCTTTTTGCGATATGTTCCAAAGATGCTTTTCTCATATCTCTATTTCGATAGTTTTTATCGAAACAATTCCACAGGTTTTCTTCCTGACATGAAATATTATTGTCAGAAGACCATCTATCCGCAGCCATTTCGAACGATTCGGCGTAGTACACAAAAAAAAACAGCTGTTTCACGCACAGCTGTCCGGCGAGCAGGCGAGTGAAAACAAAAAATGTTGAAGTAACTCGGATGCGAGCTACTAACCAACTCACACGTACGAGTTACTCGTAAGTTACGTCCAAACGTTGCGAGTTACTGCAGTGCAGCTACTCGGAAGGCTGACTCGTACGCTAGCTCGCACTGTGTAAACCAGGCATTACTTTCTGTAACTCGAAATGGATAACCCTTAACTTACTTCAAAAGTAGGCTTGTCAATTGTCTAATTTCCTTCATTTTCTATATCAAAGAGTCCTGACGATGCTTCTAATCGTTCTCCTGTAACCGTGGTTTTCAACAGACACACAGGGCCAAATCAACTCAGCAGGTCATTTTGAGCAAGAGTATATGTGTACACTCTTCTCTACCCGCCACGCCTACTTTCATGCGTTACAAACCGAACAACAAATTGAAAATAAAACCTACTCTCATCTCTTCGGGTTTTACTTGTGAAAATTTTGAAACTTGTGAAAATAGCGGTTAAGAAAGGGTTACTAAGAATTATGGTTATTTAATGAAACACCTTAGAGCTCTCGATTTAATATCCAGAGATACCAACAGATTTATCGTATTTAAGCTGACGTTACTCTCTCTTTACCGCGATTGAATTAACATGGGAACCGACTCAAAAAGAGTAAAATATAATTACTATTAGAATGGCAAATCATGGAAAGGGTACCGTCTGTCGACTTTAATTACTTCTTAAAAGTAGGATTTTATACAATTGTCTAATTAGGCACATTATGTACTTATATAAAATATGGAGAAATGGAATAGGAATAGCCGCGGCGTAGGTATTGTGTCTTTTACTGTACTTTCTAATGTTTAACAAGGAGTGGGTAAATAATGATAAGTCCGGTAACACCTACCACTTACTGCTGTCTCTCAGTTTTCAGGAAGGGAGAGAATTTTGTTCTGAAATTGTTCCACCTAACAGCCAAAGCACATTGCGGCAGCGGCAGCGACAGCATCTCTCTCTCGCTGCTCAGTAAAATACATTAGAGCAGCGACAGCAAGTCGGCTATTTGTTTTTGTATTCTGTATGCCATTCTCTCGTCTTTAAAGAGAGCGTACTCTCCGTATATTTTTCAATACAATTTGTCGGATTTTCAGTGAAAAGTGGCAACATTTTGAGTGGAAAAAAGTGAGTTTTTCTTGCTGCCGTAATAGAATCTATTTTTCAGGGCAGCGGCAGCACCCATAAGCCTCTTTATAATTTCTGTGTGCTGTTGCTGCCGCTGCCGCAATGTGCTTTGGCAGTAATTTATAATTTATAACACTGTAAGTAACTTGATACATATACATATACATATACATATGTATGTATGTATATTATTGCATTCATCATGTTTGAAATAATCGGAATTAACACATAATTTCAGTGGCTATACTTAGTATATAATACACTATTTCGTGCATATTAATTCTATAAATTCTCTGTGTTCCAATTACAGTTCTGCTAGGTGCATTCGGCTTTGTATTGCTTACTGCGATTGTGTATGACGTAACACAATTAAAATTAGAATAAGGAAAAGGAGTTCTTTCAATTATTTAAATTAAACCTCGACAGAATATATGTTTTTATACCGCCATCTATACTACACTTTTGTCAACTTAAAGAGTTGGTGTAAAAAGACAACAAAAGGCAAAAAACTATATAAATACGGGTACTATATCCGAAGTTTCAAAACATAATAAACCGAGGGTGACAAGTGCATAAATTCTGCGAATGCTTAGTAAAACAGGAAAAACAACGCCGGAAAACCAATAGATATTAATTGAAATAGTACAAAAGTTAAACGAGAAAACAAATTAATATAATTTAAAGAAATTTAAATAAAATCTGCGCGACTTTTTTTATAAGTGCGTCAGATTACCAAAGTCCTGTGCTTCTTTACATGAACATGAACATTAATTAATGAATTAAGTATCTAACACTGATTACGACAGTTCAGTTCAGTTAAAGTGCAGTCCGGAATAAAACTTTGGGTTGTTTTTGACATTCATAAAATTCCAACATTCTTAATCCACGTTAAAAACAGCTGGTAGCAAAAACGCAAAACACCGAACTTGTTTTCAACTCTCTCTTTTTTTGTCTGATGAAAAAACTCATTTTCTCGCTTTCCATATAACGACTACTTAATTGGTAGCTAGAAGTGTGTCAACAATTAGTAGCAACATCCCACGGACTAACAGCTATCATCAGCGTACGAAACTTGTATTCAACAGTAGTCAGCTGATTAATAATAGAAGCACCTTCGCCGTTTTAAGAGTCGACCATGTCTGATCTAGGTAGCGGTGACGAGGGCTTATTGGGCACAAGTAAGTATTGATGATAATCAACTAAAAAAAAAATCACGAAAAGGGTTGCCATCGTCAGCTTATTGTAAGACGCAAACTTTTCTTTTTTGCTATTCCCAGACCGCAAGAAAAATCATTTAAATTTATCGTAATAAATGAAAAATCACGATTATCAACTCTAATCGTTTTGTAATTATAAATCAACTCTAATCGTTTTGTAATTATAATTGGTCCTTCTCACTTATGTACATATATTCACAAGACATTTGACTTCCTACCTCTGTAGGAATACATATATCCACAGTAATTTTAGTGTAGAAACACATATAAGACATTTGACTTCCTACCTCTGTATTTGAAGATACACATATATAATTTTAAAAATGTTAGCATGATCATAAAATATCCTTTTTTTGGAAACACAGATCCAATAAATAAATTTCGTTAAAAACGCATAACGACTAAGGAAAAATTTTAGATGTGCATAGATTATCCAAATGTAGAAGTTGCTAAAAGTTTAATTGACAATTTAATTTAATTTTAGTGGTTTGAAAAAAAGTATTTTAAAAAATCGTAATACATAGTTGAGAAAAGAAATAAACTAAATAAACTAAAACAAACTAATGAGTGTTGGAACGAATTTTCGTCATCCCTTGTCAATTTTGGTTTGGAGACAAACCGGTTTCGGCGATGTGCCATCTTCAATATTATTATCGTTTGTTGCGTCTTCTCTCTATTGGGCAGGTAAAAGTCAGTAATTTTTTGTTTCTGCGAATTTTGAGTTTGCTCCGTCATTCCGTCATTTCGACGGAACAAACTCAAAATTTGACCGGTTTATCTCCAAACCAAAATTGACAAGGGATGACGGAAATTCGTTCCAACACTCATCATTATCCAACCCTGTCGGAAAGCTAAACGAATATCAAGAAGCAAATAAACTAAAGGGTTTTTCAATAGGGACGGGTCAATGTTGACAGTCTGTGGCGGCTATGTTGTTTTCAAGTCAGTAATCCCAAAGCACCTAGGCTAGTTACACGATTAAGCGGCACGCGGAAATGATAAAGACGGAAAACTGTCCCAATTGGAAAACCCGGTATAAAGAAGAGTCGAGAAGTTGAAAGATATTTATGCCGTGGGAGTATTAATTGTAAGCCATCCACATACTGTCACACGCCGACCTGGTGCTCAAAATCAGTTTGAGGAGACTCGACACCGGAAACTCCACCACGTCTCCAATCTCGGAGCAAAACAAAATTCGCAAAATTTAAAAGCGGCGGCTTGCAAGAGCTGGACATCGACAGAGTAAATTGTGAATTGTCTCATCTGCACCATTGCAGGTGAGATCTGCTGTAATCCACATGATCCAAATGATTTGCTCTCTTGTCAACTATGTTCTGAATTGATCTTTTCATATTAGTAATCGGCGAGAGAGTACCGAAGATTTCCATTTCGTCAGCATTTAGGGAAGAAGGATTGACTCTCTTCAGCGAAAGCAAGTGGAGGCAAAAGAAGCTTTTCTCTGTCCCTCAACATACTGATGAGAATCTTACTAGTATATACAATCAACTGTGCTTTACAATTTGCTTTCGATCAGCTCTTGTGAGGAGTATTTCTCGTGTTAGGAGAAATGAAAGCAAAGAAACTAGCTCACCGCCCATCATTATTAAGTTCAGTTGCTCGTATGACAGGGATTATTTGCTACGTGCTGCTGCTATTTTTCGCAAAGCATCGGGACGTCACCTTACTCTTCAGGATGTAGGAGTGGTAGCTGAAGGGAGGTGTTTCTTAAACGAATGCCTAACATACAAAACGAGAGCCATTCTGCAGTCGGCGATAAAACTTAAGCGCAAACTTAACCTTACTGCTGTCTTCTCTAGGAAAGGACGTATCTTCGTAAGAACATCAGCTGATGAACGTTCTTTGGAAGTTGCCACAATTGAAGATTTGAATACCTTTCGTGCTGCAGACTCGGATGGGATTGACATATAGATTTTTATACATTATATTTTTCTCAATTTTCTCTATTTGCTTTCTTTTAATTTCTGAACTTTACTTCTATATCTGCTTTCTTTCTACTTACTTTGAATATAATAGTATTGGTTTTTTGGGCCTAAATCTCTCAGCGCCCTCTGGTATACTTCTTATCTCTGGTATACTTCTTATACAAAGTTCTCCTAGCATAGTTTTCCAAAGTTTTCCTAGTCTCTCATTAATATATTGTGTAAGCAAAACTCAGGTTTAAACATAGTTCACTTTAATGCTCGAAGTCTGAACTCTTCTAAGCTGGATTACATAAGATATGTATTTAATGACTCATGTGTGGATGTCATTTGTGTCTCTGAAATTTGGTACTGTTGTGAGATTGATGATGAAACTGTCAAACTTGATAACTATAATGTATTTAGGAATGACCGGAAGGGTAGAATTGGTGGAGGAGTCGCCATCAATTGTAGGAAGGACCTACATGCTACTGTTATCTCAGTGTCATGTAATTCTGGCGTTGAATTTATAAATGTTAGTATAGCTGATAGTTTATTTCTGTCTTATGTCTATAATCCCGGCAGAAATAATACACTTGATCCATTTCTATCTACTTTATCTGATAATGCGGTGGGCTTCGATTATATTGTTGTTTGTGGAGATTTTAATATAAATCTTCTCACTAATGATCGAACAAAGCTGGAATTCTGTGATACTATAGACTCCCTTGGGTTATCTTTAGATAATAAACTGATGTAGAGTTGTGTAGTTCCGGACATGTATAGTTCCCGGAGACGTATCCGCACTCGGAGATGTTTCCAATCGTTCCGATTGAAGTATTTTAACAGTTCCTTTATTATTAAGTAAGTATTTTAGGTAAAAATAGTAAGTATTTTAATAGTTCCTTTTTCAAAACAAGAAATTGTAAAGTCGTCTCCTTTTCCCATTCTTTATAAATCGGTTTTATTGGAATGAAGGAAGGAGACAACCAGTTAATAAATCGCGGTTTATGGCGAAGTTACATGAGCAGCATTTGTTTTTGTTTTTAAGCAAAAAAAGACGCAAGACTTTTGTGATGCTCATTTTTGGCTTAGAAACAACAACAAGATGATGCACATGTCACAGCAGGGAAACATTTCATAAACGGAAACAGTTCCCGAATCTATACAGTTCCTTAGAGATGTTAACGAAATAGTTCCTGGATATGTTACTATTTGCATATCAGATTGAATGTAAATTAAACATGTCCGAAATGATACGATGTCCACTGAATAGCAATAGATGATTGTTTTTTCTATTATTCCAAACCATAAAGATCAGAATTCCTTTGCTGCGAAGTTTTATATATCAAATAGTTGATTTAAATTACAATTTATAATTTATTTATAAAATTATGTTGCCAAACCCATTTGCTAACATTTCTCTTTAAAAACTTTGACGTCGGCTCTTTTGCTTTACAGTAAAAACAGTGCCAAATAAATAGTTCCGGAGACGTTTCCCGGAACTAGTTCCGGAGAGTAAAAGAATCGTTCCATGTTCGTTCCCTCTCCGGAACTGTTAAGCCCAACTCTAAACTGATGCCTACTAGATATTCTAGCGGTGCGTCGCCCTCTCTTCTAGACTATTTCTTAGTCTCTGATTTATCCAAGGTCCTCCTTTTTGATCAATTGTATTTTCTTTCTGACCATGACCTAATTTTCTGCTCTCTAAACATAGATTTTTGTCGTACTAATACACCTAGCTATTTTAATTATAGAGATTTTAATTCAATTGACCTAATGGCGATATATCGGGATATTGCTGAACATCCATTTGATGAATGTCTGCTATTTAGCTCTGTAAATGATAAAGTAAATTATCTTTCTTAACGTCTTTATTATCTCTTTGATCGCTATGTTCCGCTAAAGACTGCTAAACGCATAAATTCGTCCTGCTCTTGGTTCAATCGTGAGACTCTTGATTCAATAAAAACCAAAAATCGTTTGCATAAAAAGTGGCGTAGATGTCCTACACTAGAAAACTTGGAGTTATTTAGGACTGCTAGAAACAGAGCTGCTCGGCTATGTAGGATAGCTAAATCGCAATACTTTTCCTGAAAGCTGAATACTTCTCTTCCAACTAAAAGGCTTAGGCGTAATATTAATAAACTTGGCGTGCGCGGTAAATGCAGTTCTAAATGCCAAGTTGACCCTGACACGTTAAACGATTTCTTCTCTTCTATTTCACCTCCTGCTCCTGTTTCCTCTTCCCAACGTGCGTCGCCGGCGGTAAACACTTTTAAATTCCAGCCAGTGACTGAGCTTGATGTTGGAAATTGTCTGATGAGCATTAGGTCTAATGCCATCGGTAATGATGGTTTTCCTTTAAAATTCGTAAAAATTTTACTTCCGCATATTATTTCTTCATTGTCTCACATCATAAATCAGTGTCTGCAATCCTCTACGTTTTCTGATTTGTGAAAATCTGCTGTTGTACTACCTGTAGCTAAGAATTCAAAACCCGTTACTGTCAGTGATTTCAGACCAATAAGCATACTATCACCTCTAAGTAAGGTTTGTGAAAAGCTGATGGCTAAGCAAATCTCTAATCACCTGGAGCAGGCCAAATACGTGTCTCGACTGCAGTCTGGCTTTCGTGCCGGGTACAATTGTTTTACTGCTACTATAAAGGTACTAGATGACATAAGGTCTTCATTTGATGAAGGTTCACTAACATTTCTTTGTCTTGTGGATTTCTCCAAGGTCTTTGACCGAGTTATACATAGTCGGCTATCTTACAAGCTGAAGTACTTCTTTGGATTTCAGGATAGTGTGGTGAATCTAATTAGTAGCTACTTGACTGGCAGGTCTCAACGGGTAAAAGTACGTGATATGTTGTCTGAATATAAGCCTATATTAGCAGGAGTGCCCCAAGGCTCTATACTTGGGCCGCTACTGTTCACCATGTATATAAACGACATATTTGAAGTTTGTAGATATTCTAGTATGCATGCGTATGCTGATGACATTCAGGTATATTTATCTGGTAGGCCAAATGAGTTCCCGGAACTGCATTCTAAGTTGTCTACTGATTTGGACGCTATAAACGATTGGGCCTTGAGAAATGGGCTTCTTATAAATGTATCTAAATCTTATTTACTTCCTATATATAAAAGGAAAGTATTGCCATCCATCCCTGAAATTTTACTTAGTGGTGTTGCCTTAAAGTTGAATTCTTAATACGTTCATCACACTCGCATGTCCAAAAGTAGTGTCCCTGCACAGTTTCAGCTGTCTAATTTTCAGCAAACTCTTACCCGCTGAGCCCGTAATGAAGTAAATCGTCACTACTGAAAATTCAAATTTAAATTGTAAATTAAATTGTTGCCTTAAAGTTGTGTCGAAAGCTGTGAATTTGGGTTTCTTTATTAATTCTAGTTTATCCTGTGTTGATCACATAAATAAAGGAGACAGTCAAAATCCCGAATTACAAAATCCCGAAACGACAAAATCCCGAAAAATTTTAAAATCCCGAAACGACAAAATCCCGATGCGACAAAATCCCGAAAAATTTTTAATACCGAAATGAGAAATCCCGAAAATCACGAAATAAAATTTAAATTAATGAAGAAATGACATTTAAGTCACAATTTTTTCCGAAGCGAAGTACGCGCCTACTTGCCTTTTTTTACAATGGCAGAAAAGCAAAGTTGTAATATCGAGAGAATTTTGTTGTCTGAAGGTTATAATCTACAATATGCAAAAAACTTCACATGACCGTGAGGATTCTGCTGATTGAGGGTTATGATTCCTGCCGCGGCCGAAGGCCGTCAATACGCGGAAAAACGTGTATGCAAAAAACTTAACATGACCGTGAGGATTCTGCTGATTGAGGGTTATGATCCCTGCCGCAGCCGAAGGCTGCCAAACGCGGAAAAACCTGTATGCAAAAAACCTCATATTACCGAGAGGGCTCTGCTAAAATTTAAAAAATTTTTTTTTTAAAATAAATTTAGTGGCTAAATTGAAGTTTGCTAGTGGTTTTAAAATGTTCAAGAAGATGGAGAATACCGAAAAACTAGTTTTGTAATTTCGGGATTTTGTTATTTCGGGATTTTGTCGTTTCGGGATTTTGTCATTTCGGGATTTTGTCGTTCGGGATTTTGTCTTTCGGGATTTCGTTACCAACCCCATAAATAATGTTGTGAAGAAAATATACCACCTGCTGCGTAACATAAGGATGTCAGCTAACCATACTCCCGTTGAAGTTGGCGTTTCTTGGCATTACAACTTTTTATGCCCATAATTTCATATTCATATACTGTCTACGCGACTTTAGATTCTTCGTCACAGTTGCGGTTAAGTATTGCCTTTAACCATATTACAAGATACGTCTTTGGTTTGCGTAAGTTTGACCACTTGTCAACTTATCGCACTGCTCTTCTTGGTTGTGACTTATTAAGTCACCACAAAGCGCGAATATGCATATATCTCTAAATTATTAATGTTTATGACTTCTAGGTATTTATTTGATAAGTTGCAGTTTAGTAGATCTGTAAGAAGTCGGGTTCTTATTATACCAAGTTTTGCTTCATTATATACATCCCGTTTATTTTTCGCAACTGCCATAAGACTGTGGAACATGTTGCCACGCTCGCTTAAGGAGATACCTGGTGTGAGGGAGTTTAGGCGAAAAATTTTCCAAAACTTCTCATTGTCGTAGAATACTTCTCATTATCTCACTTATTTCACTTATTCACTTCTTACTATTTCTCTGATAATTATATTTTTATCTTATACAAACTCATAATTAATTTATACCTTTTGTTTAATTAATAATGTAATATTTTCATTGATTTTTTATTATGTTACTATAAAAGACGGAGTTGTCTTGGTGTATTATCCCTTAATAAATAAATAAATAAATAAAATAAAACCCAGTTGCGCCATAATATTCGCTTGTTCGTTGCCCGCAATATTTGCGTGACCGGAAACCCAGCAGAATTTGACGCTATGATTTCTCCGAAGAGCCTTTAGCGTATTTCTACACTTCAGCACAATCCTTAACTTTACCAACTCTGCACTTAATGACTTCAATGCAGCCTGACTGTCCACACAGAAATTTTGATTGATCACAGAAAAATTATTTTTCTTCCTGAATTATATACGAGGCTGTTTTTTCCATCGTATTCTCCGCCTGAAATACATTGCAATCGTGGCGAAATTATAACGATTTCTGTACCTGCAGTGAGTCCAAATAGAAGCCCACCCTCTCTTTTTCCTCCACCATTCCCTCCACCATTTTTGAACCGTCCGTGAAAACTAGTAGTTTGTTACCCCCTTATAGTATACCTTCATCAGACTCGTCCTTGCCGGGGAATAAAACAGCAGAGATTCCGTCAAAATCAAATCTCGTTAATATGTAGTCCGTTAGCTGAGACAAGTCTAACCCACGACTTCCGCTCATTCTTCTTAATACGTTCATCACACTCGCATGTCCAAAAGTAGTGTCCCTGCACAGTTTCAGCTGTCTAATTTTCAGCAAACTCTTACCCGCTGAGCCCGTAATGAACCGACCCCGAGGTAGTATATGTAACAACCTATCCAGCCCTGTCTATGGTGTGCATTTTACGGCACCTGCAATCCCTATGCCAACACTTCTTTTGACCTTATATAAGACAGTGTTTCTTCTTGCTATCGCTTTATCGTATTACTCATGTATAGAACCAGTAAAAGGCCGACAAAAACTATTGTATACTGCCTTATAAAGAGTTTTATAATAGGGACGAGTCGATGTTTACAGTTTTCAACATCTTTATCATTTGGAGGTGCTGCTCAATCGTGTAACTTGTTATGTCAACATTGGAAAACCCTTTAGTACTACCACAGAATATAAAATTATATAGAAGGCACATCTAAACCCAAAAATTGAAATTTCGGTTTGTCGTCTTCTAGGTGCGGGAGAAGGTCTTCTTGGGAAGAGGTAAAGGAATAGCAAAGGGTATAAATATATACCCTTGCTATGTTCATATGTTCATATATACAAGAACAGGTTTTATAAGATCTCCTTTCTCTTTACCTGAAAAATTAAGGACAACGATTAGTAACCACTCGTTAGGTTAGGTTAGGAAGCCGTATACTTATTTAGATTTCACACCCCACCAATAGATCAACTAGGATCGTAGCGGGATTCATAAAACGCCGATTTGGCGCTCAAAATAAATTTAATAAGCCTCGGTACCGGAACCTTTGCAACGTCCGTAAGCTCAGAGCAAAACCAAGTTCCTAATGATCGGAAACGGCGGCTTGCAAGCGCTGGACAGCGGCAAAGGAGATGATGTACCGTTTCTTCTTCATCAACATCCTGGCATGATCTACAGTAATCTACGCCGGCACCCGTCTTCCATTTTGCCACCATGTGGCCTATGGGACAGTACCCTGTGATTACTCCTACCGCAATTCTCAGCGGGTCCCGGCTAAGAGCGAGAAGATACTTGGAATTGCTCCAGTTTAACTCACGCCATAGATTGCGAGAGATGCGGCAGTCACTTCTGTTACTCCAGAGATGATTTGCTCTCTCTTTTACCATCGCGTCAATCAGTGTTTTCAGATGGAATATGGGCGGAAGTACCGAAGAGTCCGCCTCTTCGCAGCTCAACAACCACTCGTAACTCGCTGAAGTGAATTACGCTGACAGCGAAGAAATTACTATATTTAAAAAATCAGAATGTTAGAGAAAGCGAGCTATTAAAGGAAATTCATGAGCTGCATAAGTCTTTTTGAAGACACCTAAGCATTAAATGAAAATCATATTTTCCAGTGTGTGTCCAAAGAAAACGATTTGCTAACCCGACAAATCACAACAACTACAGGCTTACAGCAAGAGTATAAAAAAAGTGTGACATCGCGTTTTTAAATTGCAACAAATGAATAGTTTTAGCTTACAAGACAACTTTATGAGTAACTGTGAATCCACGTCGAAAAATCGTCACTACTGAAAATTCAAATTTAAATTGTAAATTAAATTTATTCAAATTTACAAGTAATAGGATTTTTTTTAAATTTTAAAATTGCAAATAAAATATAAACGCCAAATATAAAATGTTTAGCGCCACGAAGTGCTATACAATCTGTTCTGTCTAGGGCAAGGGTCGGCAACCTTTCTGGAGCCATTTTTCCTCCGGATGTGATAAATTATTTTTTTAAAGAGCCAAATACGTATAGGTACATACAAATCGGTAATATTAAAAACAATGGTACTGAATGAAAAATTTTTTTTATACGATATAAAACGTTTTTACAAAGAACTGTAAAGATTGACAAAAATTATTCAAAACTTGAAAAGACATTTCGCAGTTTTTTCAACATTTCGTGGGCGTGGGTTAGTTTATGTTTAATATATCATTGTATACTAGTTATAAGTTAAAATTTCGGGTTTCCAGTTTACCGGGAAACTGGTTTAAAATAAGTTTAAAAATTTGTAGCGAACATTTTGAAAAGGCCTACATTTCTTGCCTGAAAGTGGACATGAGTAGTTAGTTTATGCTTGGTTTTGCATTGTCATCCAGTTCTAATCTATAATTCAAATTTCAAATCTCTAGCTCATCAGCAAGTTAATTTAAAATCAGTTTAAAAATTTTTACTATTCTAGAGCCTCAAGTATGATTCTACTGAGCCGCATGCGGCTGCCGAGCCGTGGTCTAGGGTATAAAAATATCTTGAAAAAGGACAGGATTTGCAATTGGTGAGCCGGTGGCGGCGAGCAAATTGCAGAAGCAAGCACATGTTTCCAGAAAATAAAATTCTGCCGCCAACCGAAGAATTTTAATTTAACTATTTGCGAGAGCGTAGCCAGTAGTGCTTTTCGATGTGGGTCACAGTGACAGTAATGCTATAAACACATAGAAAGTCAGAACTGACATTTGCTGGTGTGAAATGTCAAAAATCTGCTGCTGCTAAAATAAAAACATTTCAAATAAATATGTATATTACAATATCATCTATGTAGAATTTAACACCTGCATGATAAATTCACTGTCAAATGGAATGTAAACAAACGAAAAAAAGAAGAACAAGAGCACCGACAACGACAATATTCGCGAATCCCGCCTTTTTGTCGGTGCTGTTCGGGTCAGCAGCACAAATATTTTATTTTTTTTCGTTTTCTATAAGAACCTATTTTGATATTTCACAACGCAAAATGTCGGTGCCGACTTTCTATGTGCTTATAGCTTAATGTGACAACGAGTGAGTAGTGTGAAGAAAAGGAAAGATTTTTTGCTTCTTCAGTTTACTTATGGCCGGCGCCCCATACGGCATTGAAACGCAGCAGAGAAACCAAAAGCGGCAGATTACGTACATATATTTCTTACAGCTTAATCACAGTCAGAACCGCAACTGCGAACTACAGCTGCAAATGCAGTCAAGCTCTGGCCGTGAAACACAACCATACCGGCAACTGCAACAACAAACACACAAGAAGAATAACAAGAACAACAACAACAATACGGAATACGCCAAATGCAGTTGTCAAAATTAGAATTAGCTCGAATGCGAACTGCAATAATCATAACCGCAAAGCGGAAATAAAACTTTTTTCTCGTTTCCCATAAGACCCATGTAATTTTTGACAGTTGAGAAATGCATTTCGCAGTTGCGGTTCTGCCTGTGTTTAAGCCATTATAAGTAAGTATAGCAACATCGGTATATGGACATAAACCATAGTATTTGAAACAATTGTCTTGTGGCCGTTGTTGTTGCCGTCGTCATTTTTCATTTCGGGGCAAAAACGCATCGGTATCGCGGCTTAAAAATAATGGTCGCACCCAGAAATTGCGGTGTTTTTCGATTCTTTCAAGTAACTCGCGAGCTACTAAAGCCATGAACGATATTTTTAAAATATTTGAATTCTATTTTTAATAATAAAACAAAGACTACCTATGCGAATTCAATGTAATGTAATTTTGTTTCAGAATTCCAGATCCTAAAAATCCTTCTTATTTATACCCACTATATACATATATATGGTATATTTACTTTGTTCTTTCGTTTGTAACGCATTAAAGGAGGCGTGGAAGGTATAGAAAAGTATATGTATATATTATGGCTCAGAATCACCTCCTCATTCGATTTAGTCATGTTCGTCTGTCTGTCTGTCCGTCCGTCTGTGGAAATCACGATTACAGGAGAACGAATAGAGGTATCGTCATGAAATTTGGTACGAATATTCTTTGTTATCCTACGCTGTTTGGTATTGGAAATTGGAAAAATCGGATCAGTGCCACGCCTACTTTTTACAGCTAATATGGATTCATCCTTGCTTATAACTCAATTTCTCAGCTTGTAGAGTGAATTTTAAGTTAAAATTATTTTCTGATTCCACCATCTTAGAATAAAATATTCTCCCAGAAATGGGCGTGGCCGGCCTACTGGTGTACCATACCATATAATGAGGTTTTTGGTAGGAAAAGCGGTGTTGTAGATAAGTTAATCGATCAAAGTTTACTATTTGTAAGTGATATGAAAAACGGACACTCACTTCGACGGATGCGGGTGTAGGGTATATCAGCTTCAGCCAGGCCGAAGCTAACGCTCTTACTTATTTTAGTTCAGAAAGAGCAGATAAGACCGGATTTATAAATTTTTAATAAAAAACTGATCAATTTCAGTTTAATGATTTAACTGATAACAGATATAAACTAGTATAGTATTGGTTAGAACCAAAACATCTACAGCACTGATGTCCAACTGTTCCTACAGGGACACTGTTTTTCACAAGTCATTCACCTGCAGTGTTATTCACCTGCTGTCTTGGCCATGACTAACGATCTCCAATTACAAGCGTATGTTGAACTGCCGCGACTGCGACTTGTAATTATTTCATTCTTATTGTATTGTTTCGCCTTTATTAACTGTTCCATTCTATAATTTCATTTCAATTTCATGTTGTTTACATTGAACTAGAATATTTTTATAAAGCTTTAAATATATCTACATTCAATAAACTACAGTCAGAAGTCAGTTGACATCCAGATTTAAAGAATCAAATCAACGCATTTTTAGTTCGGTGTTCATCGCGGTTTATTGTAACAACATTCAATCAATTCGGTGCTAATCAACACATAGTGAATAACATAGTTAGTTGTAGTCCAAGTGCTGCAACTAACTCATCATCCCTTGTTAATTCATCAATCAGTACATGGTGCATAGTTAGTTGTAGTTCAAGTGCTGCAACTAACTCATCATTTTAATCAATAGTGAGTTATAGTTCAAGTGCTGCAACTTACTCATCATTGACAAAACAATCCAAGGAAAATGCTCCTTGGCAACATTTGGTGACCCCGACGTGATCAGGTTGAGTGATCACCATGTCGAAATTCGACGATCTTTTTGCACTCCAAGAGACAACTGGCGAAGCAATATTCGCCATTGTCAGAAATTATAAAAAGGACTCTGCAAACAGAAAACAGATCCAACAATAGTTTGAAGAGCGTATAGAACGCTTGAAGGAATTATTAAGCCAGTTTAAGGCAACAGATGCCACAATTAAATCGTTGTCCGAACCGCCATATGACCACAGCTACTTTGCAAAAAGTTTTTACACTGAAGTCATGGCTTTGGCAACTGAATATAAGGTTAATTTCGAGACTGCACTTCTAGCTCTACGTCGAGAAGCAGCGGAAGGAGCAGCAGGTACAGAGGTCCAAAAAAATACCTCGTCTACAAAAATCTTGGGTTTGTTAAGGAGACAATCCGCATCTTTATCAGCCTTGCGCAAAATGTGCGACAGAATAAAAATAGACACAACAGAACATCCACGACAGCATTACTAGGTGAAAATGGACACCTTACAACACATGTGGTTCAATGATTTAGATGATCAAGTATATCAAACATTGGTGAATCTGTCGGTAAAGGCAGATAAAGAGACGCTGTCAAGAGCATCTGAAGCCAAATCCAATTTACCGAATTTGGCATGCTCAGTGCAACTACCCAGGGTGGACATTCCGACATTCAATGGCGATTATTTAAAGTGGAATCAATTTTATAATCTATTCACGCAAATGGTACACAACCAGCCACTACCAACAATTTAGAAAATGTGGTATTTAAAATTAATCTCTCAGGAGAAGCAGAAAATCTCGTTCATCACCTGACTTTATCAGAGGAAAACTATGAAACCGCATGGACGATGCTCAAGGATAGATACAATAATGTAAGAATTCTGACTTCCACATTAATTCAAAAGCTATTGGATCAATCCAGCAGTACGTGTTCTGGGCCTCTATCAAATCGCTACATGACACCACTCAGGAATGTTTGCTGGCACTAAATAACCTCGGTATTACGACAACAACGTGGGATCCAATTCTGCTGCACATATTGGTCAAGAAAATGGACAAAACAACATATATGGCTTTTGAACACTCGTTGACAAATCCAAAAGCACTGCCGACAATAACAGAGTTTTTGGCGTTCTTAGAAAAGCGATTTCAATCACTTGAATCATTTAGCCACAAGGAGAAATCTCCATCAACATATACAGTAGCAAAAAACTGCACGTTAGGAGCAGCCATACGCCAAGGATCAACTACGTGCAAGTCATGCAAAATTGGGACTCATCCATTATTTGCTTGCCAAGTATTTTTGAAGCTTCAACCACTGGAGCGACTTTCGTTTGCGAAGAAGCAAAAATTGTGCATAAACTGTTTAAAAACTGGTCACATGTCAGGACAATGTGCATCAAAAAATTGTACCAAATGCAATAAGAAACACAACACTCTTCTTCATATTAATAAAGCAGATGATAAGAAGAAGATAGCAGAAAACCCTTCCTCTACACTAGCCAGAAAACCACAAAGCTTAAATTCAGCAGCGCTAGCAGCATCAAATAGTCAGAAGCTTCAGTCATACGTATTGCTTGGAACTGCAGTAATAAAACTGACAGCAAACAATGGTAGAGAAATAGAGTGTAGAGCTATTCTTGATTCCGGTTCGCAAATCAACCTCGTGACTGAAAGATTGGTCAAGAAACTGGGAGTCAAATCAATAAAAACCTCCATGCTAATCCAGGGCATTGGTCAGGGAAACAAGAAAGCAGATCATCGAATCAATGTCAACATGCAGTCTAGACATAAAAAATTCTCAATTCGCGGCTAGAAGCCTTTGTACTTCCACAGATAATATCTCAACAGCCTTCACAAACATTAAACATTGCTGAATGGTCAATTCCGAATAATATTAAGTTAGCTGATCCAAGATTCAATTATCCCGATACGATAGACGTGTTATTGGGAGCTGAATTCTATCATCAGTTATTAATGATTGGACAAATTTCACTAGGAGACAACCTCCCAACATTGCAAAATACAGTTTTTGGTTGGATACTGTCAGGCAAAATTGACTTTACTTCACATTCCACTGAACAAATTAATTTAGTGAAATGTGGAATCTGCACCGCTGATGAAGACGGCTTAGAAGAAAAGATTATACGTCTATGGAAGCTGGAGGAAGTAATACCAACAAAGCAAAGGTTTTCCAAGGCAGATGAGCAATGTGAACAACAGTTCATTCAAAATACTTCCAGAAGTAATAAGGGAAGATTCATTGTAAAACTTTCATTTGCTGACAGCCTAGGTGTTTTGGGAGCATCAGAAGCCATCGCATACAATAGGTTTCTAGCTCTTAAACAAAGATTGTCAAAAAATGAAGACTTAAGAAAACAATATGTCGCATTCATGGAGGAGTACGAAACTCTAGACCATATGACAAGAATTAGCAGAGAATCCATCCTAACACCAAACTATTTTATCCCACATCATTGCGTTATCAAACCTGACAGCAGTACCACGAAATTGCGCGTCGTCTTTGATGCATCTGCAAAAGGCTCATCAGGAGTGTCTCTGAATGACATACTACACACCGGTCCTACAATTCAGGAGGATCTGTTTTCAATACTGCTACGTTTTAGACTACCAAGGTTTGTTTTCACCACAGATATCAAAAAAATGTATCGCCAAATCTTCATCCATCAGGAAGATAGAAGATATCAAATGATCATCTGGAGAAATAATCCAACCGAGCCGACTCAATATTATGAACTAAATACTGTGACATATAAAACAAGGCTAGCACCTTATTTAGCAATCAGATGCCTTCAACAATTAATAAAGGAAAATAACATTAAATACCCACTTGGATGAGAAATTCTCAAGAATAATTTTTACGTCGATGATGATCTTGGAGGATCAGACAGTCTTAGTACAGCCATAGAAACACAACGTTAACTTATGTGCATTCTAGAATCAGCAGGATTCTCATTGCATAAGTGGAGCGCAAATCACTCACAACTCTTTCAGGATATACCAGAAGACACGAAGGAAAAGAATCTTGATCTGTCGCAAGAAAATCATGATGCCATTAATACACTGGGTTACCAAAAGACGATAAATTTTGCATTAAAGTCAATCTTTATCCTCACAAACGGATAACGAAGCGAACCGTCTCTTCAGACCTAGCGAGACTATTCGATCCTCTTGGCATCTTATCACCGATTGTTGTAACTGCAAAAATGTTTATTCAAGAGCTGTGGCATTTGAAGCTAACATGGGATGAGTCATTATCAGTCGAGCATCATACAAGATGGACATCTTTCCGCAAGGACTTGCTTCAGATAAGCAACTTTAAAATTTCTCGCCACATCTGCAACGGGTGTATATCAAAATCAATGCAAATCCATGCATTTTCAGATGCATCAGAAAAGGCTTTTGGCGCAGCAATACATATTCGATCAATTTGTCTAGATGGCAGAGTCATAGTAAGACTTCTCGGCGCAAAGTCTCGTGTTGCCCCCCTCAAGCGCCAAACATTACCGAGATTAGAATTATGTGCAGCATTGCTAAGCGCTCAACTCGCTACCAGAGTAAGGAATGATCTACAATTTTCAGATGTTCCAACATTCTTCTGGACAGACTCAACTATTGTGCTGTCGTGGATAAATTCACCCTCTGTATCATATCAAACATTTGTAGCTAACAGAATAGCATCAATTCAGGAACTAACATTGTCGGAGCAATGGCGGCATGTTGCTTCACATAACAATCCAGCTGACGTATTATCAAGAGGAATGACACCAAAGAAACTAATAGAGTGTAACCTATGGTTCTACGGTCCATTATTCTTGGACGGAGCAGAGTCACAGTGGCCTTCTAAAATTACACCAACGTTATCCATAACAGACGATGTGGAAAGGAAAACCACGACGAAGAAAATTAACCACGATACTGGCAGAAAACGCAAAATACAAGCATAGTTCTTGGTAAACGTCGAAAACTCAGCTTTAATATATACGATTAACCATAAAAATTCAATTATGACACTCCAACGGATTATTGCCTATATAATTCGTTTTGTAAAGCGTCTCAAAAAAGTTCCAACGTCAAACCAAATCCAACTAACACCACAAGAATTAGACAACTCCAAGAAGTTCATTATTCGAACAGTACAACGATCGGAATTTCTTGAAGAAATAAAGTCATTGACAAAGGGTGGACAAGTTTACAAATCAAGTTCCATGATATCCCTGAATCCATTTCTAGATGACAAAGAAATTATTCGAGTCGGTGGTCGGTTGACATCTTCAACGCTTAGTTACGATGCGAAGCACCCAATCCTTCTTCCGTATAATGACCCCGTAGTCAAACTATTACTACAAATGATTCATATCACGCATCTTCATTGTGGACCCCAATTGCTACTTGCTCACGTAAGACAGAGATTTTGGCCAGTCAAGGGAAAATTAATGGCCAGATCAATTGTGCAACACTGTGTGAAATGTAGCCGAAGTAAACCCAAATTACTAACTCAAATGATGGGAAACCTACCTGAAAACGAGTACACCCAGCGCGACCATTCATTAATAGTGGAGTTGATTACTGTGGACCTTTCGAAGTACACTACAAAATACGTGGGAAACGACCACATAAGGCATACATTGCCATATTCTGCTGTTTTGCAACCAAGGCAGTTCATTTGGAGCTAGTATCAGACCTAACAACGGCAGCATTCATTGGTGCCCTGAAACGGTTCATTGGCCGTTGAGGTCATTGTCAAAACTTATGTATTCTGCGACAATGCAACAAACTTCGTGGGAGCAAGCAACGAACTACGTCAACAACTGTATTCTGCAGACGCCCAAGAAGCCATAATTAATGCAGCACTAAGGGGCTCAAATTCAACTTCATTCCTCTTCGATCACCACATTTCGGAGGATTGTGGGAATCCGCCGTAAAGTCAGCAAAATATCTGCTAACAAGAAGCGTATCAACCGCAAATCTAACGTATGAAGAGCTTCAAACTGTTGCTGTTGAAATTGAAGCGATACTCAATTTAAGGCCAATAACTGAAATGTCCGCAGATCCGAATGATTTAACGGCACTAACACCAGGACATTTTTTTATTGGGGAACCACTAACCGCCCAGATAGATTCATCAGCCAAACCCATCAGCACAAGTTTACCAACAAGATGGAAATTGGTGACACATCTCAAACTCGAGTTCTGGAAACGTTGGTCCGTTGAATACTTAAATAAACTACAACAGAGAGCCAAGTGGACTCAACATTCACCTAACATTAAAATCGGTTCAGTGGTGTTAATTAAGGAAGATAATTTGCCACCAGTAAAATGGCCTTTAGGCAGGGTTATCCAAGCTTACGAAGGAGACGACGGTTTCGTTCGAGTAGCTAAAATAAAAAATTCAACAGGCGAATGGAAACGCCCAATTTATCGACTTGCACCTTTACCTGTAAACATTGAAATTCCATAAATTCCAACAGAAGCTAATACAGACGCTAAAGAATCCAACAAGAAAACATCAGAACCCAAAAGGCGCAAAACCACATCTAGTAATATCATTGCTACCATTTGCTGTGTAATCCTCATGTTACCACTCATATTAGCAGATCCTATAACAATAACTAGGTACAACACAACTTCAGGAATCCATTTTGAAGGCCTTGGGATTGTGAAATTAATAACTGCCGAATGGAATATCCTTACCTTTTTTGACCTGGTCGCTCTTCAAACTAGTGTAAATGCATTTATAAAAGGGACGTCTTCAATGCATAAACTCTGTAAACAAATGGATAATTACATAAGCTGCGATATATTAACAAGTCAGTTTGAGCAAGACATTGACTGTCTCAAATCAAGCAACAGAATTATGATGCACAGTCGCAAAAAGCTCCTCTCTTTTTGGACTTAATTGGGAATATTGCTAATACATTATTCGGAGTATTAGACTCAAAATACGCAAAGCAAATGTCAACAACAATAACCCGTATAAATGAAAATGAATCCCATCTATTAACGCTCATTAACAATCAAAGCTGAATAGTCGATTCAACACTGAACTTGATAAAGCAAGACCACAAGGCAATAGCATCAAAATTCAAAGAAATAGATAACCAACTACAACTACTAGCAAATTTTAGTAATAAGGCACAAGACTACATTACCAATCAGGTACGCTACCAAGCCCTTAATACTTTGGCTATCCAGCTGTCAATGATAAAAACACATGTAGAACAAATTCAATCAGCTATTCTTGACATACTAACTGATACTAATCACGGAAGAATTCATCCGCTACTATTATCACCAACTCAGCTCATAAAGGAAATAGCTAAAATTAAAAATCATCTACCAAGCACGCTACAGCTACCTATCGATCAAGAAAATTTAATAACCTTATATAAACTCTTGAAGATAACATCAGGATATTCCGGGGACCATCTAATATTCAACATACAACTTCCATTGAGCGATGACCGAAAATTCAACCTGTTCAACCTAATACCAATACCACGTTTGATTAACAACACAATAAAAATTCCAAGATTGTCGACAAAGTATTTGGCTATATCACCACATCGAGATACATATTTTCCAAGCAATAAAACGTTAATTCAATCATGCACTGTGATAAGGCAAAACACATATTTGTGCACTGACATAAAAACGGTATACAACCAAGGATCTGGAGTGTGCACTTGCGAAGTGGATTTATTGAACAATGAAACGAGCGCAAATTGCAATTTGGTTGACGTCACTAGCGACCTTTTTTGGCAAGCAATGGTAAGAACAAATGAATGGATCTTCGCAACCAAAACACCAATGCGAGTGAATGCAGTCTGTGATTCGGAAGCACTCCAAGTCACATTGACAGGGCCGGTAACATAAAATTACAACCAAATTGCATAATTAAGACTAAAGAGATGACAACCCATAGCCTTCAGCAGATCAACAATAATTTAACCATGTCATATATAAGCTTGAACGAAGTTATACCGATCGAAACTATCACAGAACTCAACCATGTCAAAATAAATGTGAGCCATCTCATGTCAAAGATTGAAGATCTAAGCAAACTGCAAGAACAGCTAAAAATTCAAAATAATAATGATCCACTTCATCGCCTTACAAAAACTGACCAACATCAATTTGCCGTCGCATATTTGGCACTTTTCATTAGCATAGTCATACTAAGTATAGTATGTTGGAAATGGAAGAAAACACAGAAGACATCAACGCCAATGAAACCAAATCCACTTCCTCGTCGAAATCCGTCATTCGAAGTCGTCATCGATTAACTTCGTTCAACGGGCGGGAGGATGGTTAGAACCAAAACATCTACAGCACTGATGTCCAACTGTTCTTACAGGGACACTGTTTTTCACAAGTCATTCACCTGCAGTGTTATTCACCTGCTGTCTTGGCCATGACTAACGATCTCCAATTACAAGCGTATGTTGAACTGCCGCGACTGCGACTTGTAATTGGTAAACATAAGCTAGCTCATTATTTCATTCTTATTGTATTGTTTCGCTTTTATTTACTGTTAAATTTTTAAAATGCAAATAAAATATGAATGCGGGCTAAAAAATGTTCAGCGCAATGAAGTACTGTACTATATGTTCTTTCTAAGGAATAAAAATATATTGGAGAAGGACAAGATTTGTAAGGCAATTAGTAAGCGGCTGGTGGCGGCGAACAAATTGCAGAAGCAAGCACATGTTTCCAGAAATATGGAACGTAAACAATAGTGCGCCGGCTTTTATTGCGAAGAATTGCCGGAACACGGAAAATGCTGACAAAGAAGTTTTTGACAGTCTGAGCGTCGCTGGCAGAGAAATTTGCCCCTGAGAGGAAGGAAATTTCTAGTTTCTTTGTATCTTTACTTGCCGATAATCTATTGACCAGAGAGGCACTGAAAAGAGAGGCAAGTAAAGATACAAAGAAACTGAGGAAGCTACAAATTTCGTTCTTCTCGCCAGTAATTTTTGTTGTCGCAGTGTTTCTTCGTTGTTTGAAATTTTCCTTTGTTGTCGTAATTTTACTTTGTTTTTATTTATTCACGCGATTATTCATTCGTGTATTCAATTGGTTCAATTCAAAAACGCTACAGCTACACTCTCTTTTTTTTACTATTCCTATTATAAGAGTATTTGTGTTTTGATTGGTTCGGGTTGCCGGCTCATTTTCTTTTGACAAGGTAAGTGTGATTGTCATTTAGTGCCTAGCTGTTTTCAAAACGACATATGCAGCTCTCTTTGTATATATTTGTTTATATTACATTATACAACTAATTTGTTATAGAATCTTTGTGTAGTACGTATACGTTTTAAGTTTATGTAAATTGACATTTTCAATCGAACACAGCTATAATTTTAGAAAATATGTACAAAAGCAAAATAAATGCGTCAGCTACAAGGTGAAATAATACTGAAAGTTAAAAAGAATACAGAAGAAGAAAGTCTTCTTCTTGATCCTTGTGCAGAAATTAAAAAGCAAATAAATGAAACCGTTGGCAGAGAACAACAAAGCAGCACTTGCGGGAGTTTGTCGGCGAAAACAGAGATAATAGAAGACAAAAGAAATGAGGTAGCATTGATTAAAAAGAAAAAGGATGCGGTGGTCAAATGTAAATCAATATATGTTGGCCGCTGGATATAACCGCGACATAACAAAATTGAAGCAGCAGTGGATACACATAGAGATGTCAACACAGCAGCCACAGCACAGCAGCAAACAAGAGGGCAATGGTTGCCACTGGCAACTGCACAAAAATCCCTCAGTTGACCGACGAGCAACAAACATTCCAGTAACTTATTGCTGACGACTTGGTAGAGGACATTATCTTAATTGATAGTGACAGTTGGGCAGAATTGCGCCCCAATCTCGCCCCAAACGAGTAAAACTCCGACAACAACAAAAACCAAAGGAACTTCTATAGTAATGTGTAGATTGAGTTCATATTCACACCATATGCAAATGATTTTGTAAGAAAAATTTGTAGGTGCTTGGTTATACCGTTGATTATACAGAGAGAATCTAAGAAAGAACACATTCTTGAGAACTCCGCCCCCTCAGTGGGTAAAATGGCCGTGGCATGGTCTAAAATGA
Source organism: Conops quadrifasciatus (assembly GCA_949752815.1). Classification (NCBI taxonomy): domain Eukaryota; kingdom Metazoa; phylum Arthropoda; class Insecta; order Diptera; family Conopidae; genus Conops; species Conops quadrifasciatus. The sequence continues at coordinate 2,134,506 of OX457082.1, read as the reverse complement.
CAAAAAAATAGCCATAATTTCAAAACTACCAGGCCCAGGAAGCTGAGGTTCAATTAAATAATTAAAATAAGAACAAATTTCGTCTCTAAATGATAACGTTTACAAAAAAAACTAGCTTTGGGCTAGTAAACAATAAAATAAGAAGTAAGAACATTAACAATTATGAATAATTTATATATTATTTATTTCATAAATTAAAATAAATGAATGCAACGCGGTATGCTCTTCTTGACACAGGCGTTATTGCAATATCGGTTGCACTTTGCATCTGCGTATAAGTTCCACTCAAATATTCACATGGCACATTTATTTCTTTCGCAATGTTGTGAAGCACCGCGACGGCAACTATTGAGGACTTTGCGTTTGGGACTCCGTTACGGATTAGAGTTTGGGTATCCAGAATCTCCTATTAACACTCCATTGTGTTCCTTTCCTTTTCGTTCCTCTTGTCTCCTTTTGTTGCCCCCGTCTGGTTTTCAGGTACCCCAAATTCAGGCATCGTGTCTGCTTGACCTTATCGTGTCACGTGGCCTCATCTATACATGTCGTGTCACGTGGCAACAATGTCCAATATTTTATAGTTGGCATCGCACAGGATCTGTGTGTATGAGTATACATATGTACATATGTACGAAAATTAGTATTAAAAAATTTCGATCGTAAAATTGTTTCATTATTTATCCTTATGCTTATATGGTCAAATCGAATTTTTGGTTTGGGAGTATTGTTTATCAACCAGGAAATTAAATTAATAGATTTAATTCATTATTATAAATATTAATTGATTTATGACTCAGGAATATGGGGTCATAAAGAAGTAAGAAGCCTAATATGCATACATATATGTTTGTTTTGGATGGCATTTGATTCACCTGAACGTTTAGGGAATAATAGCCCTTTCTATTAAAAAAATGCCCTGCCATTCGCTGGCCTACATTTTTTGCCGGGCATTTTATTTTAATGTAGGTGCAATCGATTGCCCCAATAACATTCGGAAAACTTGCAATTTCGTAAAATTTCCGCTTTATTTCATTTAGCTCTCTGCCCTGTGAAAAACGAACAAAATGCGGTAGCAGTAAGTTAATATTTTTCGTAATATTTTTTATAACGACAACAAGCGATATTTCATGCAAATCCGCGCTAAGAAAAAAAGAGCATTTTTTTTTCTATCAACCACGTATTTCTATATTTAGATATCGACTTGGTGCACATTTCTTCCAAGAAAGTGGAATGTTATTAGCTGCTGTAACCTGATAGGTATAGAAAGGCCTGGGTTGTTCGTAGGTGATTCCATATGTAAAATTTCAATAAAAAACAGCACTGAGTCTTTGTCTTACAATCTGCAAGAGATTTTGACGTTTAAAAGTCCCGATTAGCACTTAACCGGACATTGTGAAATTGACCCTTAATGCTTCATAGCTTCTTTAGCTTAATAATGTTTCTTCTGTCTTCGGAAATTTTCATATTTTCTTGTAAGAATACTTCCGAAACCCTTTCAATGTGAATTAAATATACTTCTTCGCTTTTGAAGTAAATAATAATGTCGTCTACATAGATGTGGTAAAAACCTTTTTGAATAAGAGGTCTCAGAATGTTGTCCGTAGCTCTCTTAAAGACGCTAGAAGCGTTTTTTTAAGCCAAATGGCATTCGCAAATAATTATATTTGCCGTTGTTAACGCTAAACGCTGTTTTATAGTATATCAGCATACAGTATAGTATATAATTTTATGGTATATAAGATTCTTGTATTAGGATAAGGTGGAATCCCGCTTGCAGATTTAAGATTGTAAAGAATTTATATTAACCTAAACTGGAATGAATCACTGTATTCACACAGAATTCGGGTATTTGTCCGCTGTAGTGAAAGAATTAAGTTTTCTAAAATCTATTATGAGTCCTCGCTTGGGTGCTCCGTTTTCGTCTAGGCCAGATTTACTAGCTACAATAGCTGAAGCATTTTAAGGACTATTGACGAGTTAACGTACTCGTTTACAAACTTTATTTTGTGAAAATGTAGTGTGTTCGCTGAATCTGTCAAAAGCTATTGCGACCATTTTATATGTGAGTTAAAGAATGATCAAGCGTTCGTAGAGAAAAGAAGCTCTGCTTTTAATGAATAGGTCCGCGGACATGTGTCCGGACCTAAAAAAACATGTTTCATGTCCGATCCGGCTCCGGACTCCCTAAGCACAATCCTAGATTGGTGACTAAACTGCTGTAGATGATTGTCAAAATAAATACAAAAGTCAAAATAAATCCGATTTATTTTATGTGAACACTTGATGTTGATGTTTAAAAACATAAATCCAGCTAAATCTGTTTTATGTAAACACCATATAAAATTCTAATTTTCTAAACAGAGCAATTTCTTTGCTTCAGCTTTGCTATAATCGTAATTCAGTTCAGCGAGTAACGACTGGTTACTAATCGTTGTCCCTAATTTTTGTGGTAGAGAGTAACGAGCATAACATTAAACCTCTTCTTTTTTACTATTTGTTCCGTCCAGCCTGTAATACAAAATTGTTGCTTATATGAGATGTGCATTTTATCATATTCATATTCCCTGGTACTACTTACTAGATGTTTCTTTGCAGTAAGATATTTTCATTGTGATAGGCCGAAAAGAACTCAGAATGTGGTTCTGATTAAAATATGTACATATGCATGTATATATTATCTTACATATTTTTACTATATATTCGCCTTTAGCCTTGTTCAGAGTGGCATGCGTCGCACAGTGAACGGAAATTGCCGTTTTTGATTTAGTGGCGGTCAAAATTCTGTAACTTTTGATCGGATTAAGATATTTTGATGCAGTTTTCTGCAAATAAAAGTAGAAACGTTTATCTTAGCGAAATCCTAAGTGTCATACATCACAAAATTTTTTTTATATTTTTAAAAAACTTCTAAACTTAAAATTTGTATATAAAATTCGCGTTAGAGAAAAAACGCTTTTTAACGTATTTATATTTTTAAAATTAAGTATTATTCATATAATATGACAAAATTGATGAACAAATTTTATAACTTAAAGATTATATTTTAATAAAAACCATTGTAGTTGTAGATGTATGCTTTTAATATGGTCCGCCCAGTAGTGACAAAAAACCACGATTACAGGATCACGAGTAGAAGGATTGTCATGAAATTCGGCACAATTATTCTCCCTAACGTAGCGCTCTTTGATGTCGAAAATTGAGAAAATCCAACATCTGCCATGCCTAGTTATTTAATTAATATTAATGCTTCAGATTTAAGAACTTATTTCTCAGCTTTCAGTTCGGATCTGAAGGTCAAATTTTATTCCCGTCTTCACTGTATTGGTAAAAGTCATCTAACAAAAAATGGGCGTGACACGTCCACTGGTATAACAAACCATATAAGTAGGTGTCTGTTAAGAAAATCGGAGTTGTAAATGAGTTAATAAATAAAAATTTACTATCTGTAAGTGAGCGCCTTATTTGTTAAACTTCATATTCTTCATATTCATAAAGTTCCTCATAAAATTCTTTTTGCAAATTATTAGAATTTAAGAACAAATTTACATTACATTTTACATTTTATATTTGCATTTTACATTACATTTTACATTACATTACATTTCACTTACAATATACATAGTATTATTTATTTTCAACAAAATATTCATCTGTAGATTGCATTAGCAGCTCTTCGGCTTCTCTCTCTAGAGAAGTTGAAGTTTTTATATCTTTCTTCCTCAGTGAGAAAATGTAGGGATCTGATGAAATGAGCAGCATTCTAAATATATCCTCATTGGTCCCTTGAAGTGAACACTTTTTTGTGTTGTGCTCCCTATAGTATCTACAGTCTTTGTTCCGTATAGATACTATAATAATCTCTATACTATAATAATAATTATATAGTACTAATAATTATACAAAAAATTACCTTATTTCAAAAAATTGCAAAAAATATTTTCATAAAAAAAACAAGCATTTATTTGTATTTTTTTTATAAAAAATTCTCCATATATTTGGAAACACTTTACTTTATTTAGTGATGTTAATTAATTTTCGAGATATTAACATTTAAATTAGGCCAAAAATTACAAATAATGGAATTGTTCAGACAATAGCTAGGTAAAATTTTCAACCGAGAAAAAAACGGTTCCGGCGGGTCCGGGTGGGTCAAGTATGTTTGGAGGATTTGTTCAAAATACTTCGAAGTTTCAAAAAAAATAAACTCTAGGATAAGCATTTACGCTGAGACTTATAATCTCCCAAAATTAAAATTTATGTAAACAATAACCTGTTTTTCAAAAATTTGCAAAAAATAATTTTTACCAAAGACAGAAGCATACTTTATGATTTTTCCCATATAGAATTCTCTGAATTTTTAGGTACACTTTATCGTATTTAGCTATGATAAATAGTTTTCGAGATATTAACACTTAAAATAGGTAAAAAAACAAAAATTTTACAACTTTTCAGAGAATTAAAAAAAGGTTCACTTTCAATTCCTCAAAAAAAATTATCTGGCAGGATTCCGAGAAAGATTTTTTTGGTCTTTAGGTATCAATCTATTACAAACAAAATAGTATACCAAATTTTTAAAAAAACTCGGAGCGACTTTGTGGACTTTTTTGTCGCAGTCCACTGTGCGTCGATGCGTCGCGTCCGCGTCGTTGCACATAAAAAACAATTCAATGGAAATAAATACAACCGTTCAGAGTGCGCGCGTTCGCGTCGCGTCCTATTAGCGTTCTCTCAAGCGTTAGCGTCGCGTCCGCGTCGGGAACAATCATGATTGTTCTTTTCGAGCGTCAATGTATCACGTTCAGTGTATATAATGCCATAAAAAGAGTTGGTAGAGCTGCTAATTTGCGGAAATGCAAGCAATGCTGCAACTATCGAACACTACCTTGCCATCATTCAAAAATAAAAAAATTAAAGAAAAGTCGTTTCAAGAAGTTGCGGACGCTCACACGACGTGACGTTCCCACGATGCTCACACGACGCGGACGCTCACCGCTGCCACTTTGAACAAGGCTTTACAAACAAAAACAAGTAAGAGCGTTAACTTCGACCTGGCCGAAGCTCATATACCCTACACCCGTATCTTGTGGAATTGATTACAAAAAGTGGGCGGGTGACACCTACTTTCATTTTATTTACAGATAGTAAATTTTGATCTATTAACTCGTTTACAACACCGGTTTTCTTAACAAACACCTTATTATATGGTATGGTATACTAGTGGGCGGACCACGCCCATTTTGGGGAATATATTTTCGTCTAAGATGGTGGACCCGGAAATAAAATTTTAGCTTAAAATTCCTTCTACAAGCTGACAAATTGAGCTCTAAGCACGGATGAATCCATACCCGCTATAAAAAGTAGGCGTGGCACTGGTCCGATTTTCTCCATTTTACCAAACAGCCTATAATGACAGAGAATATTCGTGCCGAATTTCACAGCGATAGCTCTATGCGTTCTCCCGTAATCGTGATTTCCACAGACGGACGGACAGGGCTAAATCGAATAAGGAGGTGATTCTGGACCAGAATATATATACTTTTCTATACCTGCCACGCCTCCTTTAATGCGTTTCAAACGAATGCAATTATTTGATCCCTTCGTTTTTTTGTATTCGATCCCTTCGTTCGTTTATTGAAAATGCAAAAACATGGATCGAACGAAAATAACAAAGAATCGATAAGAATTACTTCGTTCTTGTTTTGAAAATCTTGCAATAAACAAGGTCAATGAATTGAAATATGCGTACGCACATGTTTCTAATAACATACATACATTCATATGGATGTATAGTACATATGTTCCATATAGTATGTACTATACATACTATGTATGTATGTACGTGAACAATACGCCGGTGGCAGTTTATATGTGTCAAGGTCAAGATTTTGCACATCCCTTTCATTGGAATTAAAACGTATACTCAGCTTCATGATTTTTTTATTAGCGCAATTTGATTTATTAGAGAAATTAAACTAAAAGCTTTTAATAAAATACCGAGGCCAAGCTTTCGCTTTGTATTGAATTTAATTATTTTTCTCTCGTTTTCAGAATACAATGTCAGCGGTATGGAGAGCACAAGCAGAAATGACTTTGACACGAAAGGTATGTCTACTTCGTTACTCCTACGGACGTTGTTTTTGTTGTTTCATAAATTTGTATTTTCTCAAGGTCCACAGGGGCAAGTGGAGCAAGAATTAGCCACAAAGATGTTGCAAATTCAATCAAAACGTTTCTATTTAGATGTTAAACAAAATCGGCGAGGACGATTTATTAAAGTGGCTGAGGTATGAACTTCGATATGGCTTCATAATTTCTTCAAAAAAGAAGCTTTCATTTAAAAAAAAAGAATGATCTAGTTTAGGATCTGTAAATACGTCCTTCCCTTTAAAGAAGTAGAAATACATTTTGAGTTTGAAGCTATGGGGAATTTGTCTCCCTTATGCAAATATTTTGAAATCTGAAAGACTCTTTTATCTTAACATTTGATATTTTTATCTTTTATTATACAAATTTTATATTACAGATCGGAGCAGATGGAAGGCGAAGTCAAATTTATTTAGCATTGTCCACAGCAGCTGAATTTAGGGATCACTTGTCAACATTTAGTGATTACTATGCCTCACTTGGTACGTATATATAAAAAGGTATTAATAAAAAGGAAAAAACCAAAAAGTTGTTTTTTTCTTTTTACGTAAAATTTTTAAATTTATAATTGCGGCAGACAACGGCGGGTACTCTGCTAGTGGTATATATAAATAACATGGCCTCAATTGATTAATAATTTTTTTTATTTGATTGTAGGACCTCCTAATCCTGATAATGTGCCTGAGGATGGTAAATTAAAATCAGAAATGATGGTAAAAGATAACAGACGTTATTATTTAGATTTAAAAGAAAACTCACGTGGACGTTTTTTGCGGGTATGTTTAAAACTTTCTTTCGAGTATGTTTATAAGTCCTTCAAAATTGAAACAATTTTCAGGTATCTCAGACAATCACCAGAGGTGGTCCCAGATCTCAAATTGCTATACCAGCACAAGGTATGATCGAATTTCGAGATGCTTTGACCGATTTACTTGAAGAGTTTGGTACAAGCGATGGCGGGTAGGTTGACCAAATTACAATTCATGATTTTCACCAAGTTTTCCGATAGAGTTGGATGCTGATGGGTGTCAAAACAAATTTCCATCATCCCTTGTCAAGTGGTTTGGTTTTGAGACCGATTTCGGCGGTGCGCTACCTTTTCGCATATGACAAAGCAAAGGGGCGAATACGTACGTAAATAACTAACGACTGACAGTAATTAATACAGGGACACGTAATCTGAACAAACAAAAACTAACCTAACAAAACGAAAAAGCCACTAAAGAAGGCACATCGCCGAAACCGGTTTGTTTTCAAACTAAACTTGGAAAGTGATGACGGAAATTCCTTCCAAAGCCCATAAAATTACAATTCACATAAGTTGATCCCAACCCCAATCCCAGTTGAACCCAATTCACTTTAATCCCAAAATAAAGAATCGAAAAGATTTTAAGCGCAACCATGAACATTTTGTACTTAATCTCATTGAATAATTTATTTTATTATTGGAGATTAGTTTATCAGTGACGTAGCTTAGTAATGGAAATAACGGGTATGTTTTCATCAGTCTTGAAAACAACTTGAAATTGTGAAAAAGAACACAATTTAATTTCAATTAAATTGTATTATCCATTTGAAATATGTCGGCTATTCTTTATAAATCTCATTCTGGACTTCCAATTTTGGGACATTTTGACCACTGTTAGACGTTTGTGGCGAAAAACACGAATAATGTGGCCCTCAAAGACATCAATTGCTGCTGGTTTACCAGCATAAACCGGTGACTTGACGGGACTTCACAGAAAATAATGGAGAGGTGACAAAATGCACAACCTGGGATCCCAATTGCAGCGATTATCGAACCTATTTATTACGCTTAGTAGAAAAATATATAAATTGCCATTACTAAAAAGATTGTATAGCGGTGACACCACTACTTCTTCCCCTGGCGTCACCATAATTGTAAATATGTAAAGTCAGTGACTTACCATATTTCATACGAAGAATTTCAATAGTTAAAGTTCCTAGAAATTCTTTGGAACTTTATAATAAAAAGAAATAATTAATGGAATATATTCTAATATCAAAATAAACAGAATATTTTTTAACCACAAAAATGAGAAATGAAATACGCAATTTTCTTTCTGTATCTGTATGAAAACTTCATAAAAAGGATGTGGCATGTACATAAACTAGGAGGGACGATTATACCTAATACTAAATTGCTTTCGAGTTATTTATTATTTTCAATACGGTAAAAGTTTATTCAAATTAGGCTTAAAAGTATTTCTCGAATTTTGCATTGGGTGGAACATTACTACTTTACTGAAAAGATCTATAAAAATATAAAAATGATTTACGCACTAATCCAGGTTCAAGGGAGAACTTCCAGAAGAGCGTCACCTGAAAGTGGACAACAAAAACTTTTACTTTGACATTGGGCAAAACAATCGCGGAATTTACATGCGGATAAGCGAGGTAAATAAAAAAAATTGTCGTAATACTTCTAGATTCTCGTGAAAAACTTATTTTTCTCGTAATATAAACAATTACGAGAATAATTAAATACAATTAAATAATAACCGCTCGACCCAAGAATAATTAAGCGAGTTCTCATGACATTCACGCTATATTCAATTGTTTAAATAGTTCAACAACTCCGATTATAATAATCAAACGGAAGTACAAATAAAACGATTAAATGCACAAAGAATTTTTAAAAATATATCAAATCCACAATTTTAATTTTTTAATTCTTTACTCTTATCCGAAAAATCTGTCTACAGGAAAATGTTGTAAAATAGTAATCCGTTATATATTAAAGTTTAAAAATGGTTCGACAGTTAATCTGTGTTAGTGACAGTTACATTAAATTTGTATTTCACTTAATCAAAAAAAATTATTAAATGTCTTCTTTTTTTCTTCTGTAATCAGGTAAAAAGTAATTTTCGCACAGCTATTACCGTACCCGAAAAATGTTGGACTCGTTTTCGTGACATTTTAAATGATTATTGTGAGAAAATGAAAAAATCACCCGATTCTGCGTCAATCACTGCCGATAATAATATTCAAAGCACTTCAAACAATTTGAAATAAAACATTAAATTAAACTTAAACTAAAACATATACATAATTTAACATGATGTTTAATTCAATGTAAAATTTATAAAAGTGTTATTTATTCAATTATTTCACTTTTCGTTTCTCACTAAAGTTGTAAGAAATTTGAGGTAATATTAGTTACATATAAAGATATTTAGATTAATCGATGGGTGATTGCAAAAACCTAATATTTTTATTATATTTTATGTGCTACATAATTATTACATAGTACAGTGTGATACGATAGTATTAATTTTATACCGACTAGGTCCTTGCAAATTGAAAACATTTTTGAGACGTGACTTTTTCGAAAAAACAATGAAATACTAAAATAGTGATGTTTTCAATTTTTGAAGGGAAAATAAATTTATAAATTTTTAAAGTTAGTCTTTCACATTTTATTCGTACTTATTCGAACCCTTTCTGAAATTTTTCATTGTCATTTGTCAATTTAGTGAAAAAACTTTATTGCAAAACAAAAAAAAATCTGATGCGTGCAACACATGACTTCCTTGTACGACTATTAATTAAGTTATATCAAAGAATATACAATATAAAGGCGCATCGGGTTTAAGTTAAATTTTTGCTTAAGCATAATTTTTTCCGTATTGTTTTTCAATTGGCGTGTAAGCTAGATAGCTATAGAAAATCCCACAATGGTGACCTGCTCTTGTGTCATACAATACCTTACCTTGCATTCATACAATATGAGTATCAGAGAAAATTATGTCAGATAACTCGCTCTCTACATTTTCTTGATGCAATCGCAAAATCTGTAGGAAAACTGCAGCAGCGATTTTCACATGGATACCTTGAGTATTTATTCTTAGAGGGAACAATTTGTTTTATATCTTCAAACATCTCTCCAAATAATAATTTTTTTTTTTTACTTTTTCTAACTCTTATCTATTAAAAAATTTTAAGAAAACACAACCTTAAAACTAGTATCGTACTAGTGTACCTCCTTTGCCCCACATCTAATTGAACCATTAAATTTTTATTATGTGCCCTAAAAAGAAAGAAGCCAAAAGAATTTGCTTTCGGGCATACTCAACACATGCAAATATATGAATATACGAGGTCTGTTCAAAAAATATTTGCTATAAATATAAATAAATATTTTATCGTACTCCACAGGCATACTTATTCATTTTTCCACGACAAAACTAGTCAAAATGAATCCAGCGATGGTCAAAATGTATATTTTCGCTAATCTTGAATTCGAAATTTTTCGCGATTACAATATTTCCTCGCGATTATAATATTTCCTTTACTTCGTACAAGGAAGTAAAAACGGAAACTACTTTACTATCAACTTTTGATAAAAGGGGATAGATTTATGATCGAATAATCGGTTTTTTTTAATATTTGAAAACATCTAAATATAAATGAAACAATTTTTCTGACAATAACATAACTCAAACCTAATTGCTTTCAAAGACAAAGTTTAAAGCTTACGAGACAAAATTTAATAATATTTCTCTTACTCAGAAGCAATTTATTTCTATAAAGCTTTGAAGGGTTAAGTGCTATAAAGAATGAGGTTTTATGACTTTTGTAAGAAATCGTTTAATTTGAAAATATGCAGGAAAAAATCTGGATAAATTATGATTGATGCTAGCAAATAAAGCATTCAAAAAGAGGGACATGCAATTTCACCCATCAGTAATCATGTTAGTTTTGTTTCAGATCATTGGCGAATTTAGGGGGCTCGAGTTCTCCCCACCAGTAAGAAGAAATGGAAAGGAAAGATTAGGGGTTTGCTAAGAATTATGTCACGTGTTTTTTTTGCTTTATTTTCCCTATATATTAATTAATTTCTTAATTTATTTATTAAAAAAATCAAAATTTAAAATTTTCTCAGTTAAAATTACTTTGGGCTAAAGTCATTTAGCCCAAACCTATATACGCCACTGTTTCAGATAATAAGATATCCTTTTTTAACCCTAAATTAGTAACGAAATTTTAAATAATGATATAGCAGAAAATAATGTGAAAGGCATATTTAAATACAAGCATTGTTAAGAATAGAATGAACGTATAGATTGTGAAATCAGTAAAACTTTAAGTAAATCATAGTGATTTGTAGAAATGAATGTTTTAAAAAAAATTATTTCTTCGTTTATGTAACTTTTTTATAAATGTAGAAAAAAAGAAATAACAAGAATTGCATACATCTAGAGCGATTAAGAGTAGATGCTTTATATAGATTAAAAAAAAATTACACATTAATATATTGAATTATAAAAAAGTACGTTAAAAACTTGAATTTTAAAATTCAAATTCAAATTCTATAAAGTATGGCATTAATATAGCTTTTCAATGGTCTCACTTAGCCATGCATAAATAAGTTGCAAATATAAAATCTTAAATTTGAGCTCTCCCCGTTTCACATAGTGGATAAATATAATTTTGAAATTACTGCAATGTTTAACAATTAAATTTACGAAAAATTTTTTAATTAGATAAAATTTAAATTAAAAAAATTAAAAAATTTTTTAATAATTAAATTCTTTCAAAAATTTATTTGAAAAAAAAATATTAAAAAAGTTTTCAAATTATTAATTTTTTTTTTAATTTTTTAGTTTATTTATTTTATTTATTAAAAATAAACTTTATTAAAAAATAAAATAAATAAATTAACAAATAAAAAACCGCTACTATTAGGTATATAAATGACCTGAGGTCTATAACAAATAAAAATAAATAATTTTGTATATGGAGATTTCGAAAAGGAATTCAAGATTTTGTGCTCCATCAATTTAGCTTTCGATGCAGAAAAAGTTCCAAGAAATCCATACCTGTTGTATTTATATCTGTATTTGCAAAGGTAACACACGAAAATTTAAATTTTAAATGTCAGCAACAGTTGGTGAAGAAATATTAAATTAGCTGAATTTTTGAACAAATTAAGCAAGTGTCAGACAAAATTTTCTTTGAATTAAAATTTACATACATTTATTTTATTTACATACTGTATATTTTTAAATATAAAATTTTCACTAAGTAAAACAGAAACTAAAAATATTCTCTTTATCAAAAAGAAGTAGTCCAAAATAGTTATATTTTATTAGGATTATATATTATTCTTATATTAATTACTTACTCGGCCTTTTCGGAGAATCTTATTTTGTGCTGCAAATGAACAAAGTTTATTAATTTGCGCTTGGTCGAGCTCATGCCTTAAAATAATATGATTTATTTTGAATATATTGTTTTTCATATTTATAATTTTGAAAATGATTAAATTGTAGACTTGTAGTGTATGATACATTTTTATATTTCTTAACTAAAATATTATGTCATATTTTCTTTATTATTAAGTTATATCGTATAGCCAATTCGAAAAATAATTTACGTAATTCCATTGTTTTAAAAATTACTTCTTTCACTAGTCAAAAAAATAAAATATTGAGTTAATTTTTGTAAAGTGTAAAAATCGTTAAAACTAAATTAATATATTTAATAAAACCATATCAGTAAGTTTAAAACACATTAAGTAAAACTTATATTTAGTTTTTTCAAACCTTGGATAATAGTTTAAAAAGTAATGTTTTATAGTATTAATGTTGGGTTTTGTTATACTTTTAAATTTAGAAAAAAATTTCAGTTATCTAACATATTACTTGTAATATGTTATTTCTTTTTTATATTATTGTAGATAACATAGTTTTTAATAAGCAATGATACGTTACTACGATTTTTTAAACTGTAATTTAAGAGGTATATTTCGAAATCCTTAGAAAAATCTCTATTATGAAATTTCTGCGGCTGAAAACAGTAACCGCTTAAGTCGACCTTAGAAAGAATTGAGTTATGAGTGCTACCTTCCTTATTCCTCACATTGCACTGCACCTTTAGCTAAAACCAAAACTTTTGTACTGTTTTTCAAACAAAACTTATTTAAAACAAGCTAATCAAATAAAAAAATTTTTTCTATAAAACGTTTTTAAAACGGTACGAATTTATGAATGTTAGTACACGTTGTTACTAAAAGCCCTGTACCATTTATAGACCTAACAAATCAAACAGCCTTGATTCATTTCTAACACTACTTGAAGAGGTATCTTGTGGTTACCCTGAAATTTTAGTTTGTGGGGACTTAAACTGCAATGTCTTCAACTTTAGGGAGTCAATTCAATTCATCCAGGCAATGTCATCATTAAATTTGAGCTTAATCAACAAAACTATTCCCTCTCATCATACAAAGCAGTCCTGCAGTTTGATAGATCTCCTCTTTGCAAGCAACACGCAGAATGTGTCGTGTTACCAGCATTTAGATGCACCAGGTTTCTCTTTGCATGATCTGCTTTTCTTCACATATTCTTTTCAGGTGCCAGTAGACAACTTCAATTTTCAATACAGAAACTATAAGTGCATTGATCTTACCTCACTGCAACAGGATGCACTTGCAATAAACTGGGACTGTATCCATCATATGCCTTCACCCAATGATCAGGTTGAGTTCCTGAACCATAATCTTATGTTTTTGTACAACAAACACGTTCCCATTGCCACAAAGGTCATTAAACACAATAGGCCTGAATGGTTATCTTCAGAGATTCTTATGCTCATGCGGCAGCGCGACCATTTTTATAAGAAATGGAAAACGTTTAAGTGTCAAGAATATCTCGCTCAGTATCGCTGTTTACGAAATAAAGTAGTCTCCAAAATAAGATCCTCTAAAGCTAACTACTTTAATTCTAAATTCTGTCGTAAGATGCCCTCTAAATCCTTTTGGAATAATATTAAAAACCTCGGAATCACAAAAAATCCCCCCGAGATACCGTTCGATGTAGATTGTGATGAAATTAATGCAAAATTTCTGTCTAACCAACAACATAGGCCCTGCTCCCTTATTCCATCGCAAACCAATACTGACCCTGATGAAAATGAGAAGAAATTATAATTCTCATGCTTGAGTTTACGAAATGTCCACAGTGCCATCCACTCGATAAGATCTAATGCTACTGGACTTGATGAAATCAGTCCCAAATTTGTAAAACTAATATCTCCTCTTATACTCAAGTATATTACTTACATTTTTAACTCCGTAATTACTACTTCTATATTCCCCTCCGCTTGGAAAATCACAAACATTTTTCCAACTCTGAAAAAAAGCAACTCTCCAGAACGTGACTTTCGACCGATTGCCATAGTACCTTTTTTCTCAAAAGTCTTCGAAAGATCAATCTCCGAACAAATCAATGATTTCATTTGTAGACATAATCTTCTTACCACTCATCAGTCTGGTTTCCGACCAGGAAGAAGTTGCATTACCGCATTAACTCTAGTCGTGGAAAACTTGCGTACAGCCATGGACAAATCTTTTGTTTCATTTTTAACACTTTTAGATTTCTCGAAAGCCTTTGATACAGTGAACCATGAATTACTATATCACAAATTAATATCAAAATTTAATTTCTCAGTTCAGTCTGCCAATCTAATTCACTCATATCTTACTGGTAGAATGCAATGTGTTGTTGTAAACGACGCAATTTCCTCACCTCTCCAGGTTCGTTCAGGTGCTCCTCAAGGCTCGATTCTTGGACCCCTTCTCTTTCTCTTATATACTAATGACATATCCCAAGTTATTAGGCATTGTGTGTTTCACATGTATGCTGATGACGTTCAGCTAATTTTCAGTTGCCCGTTAAACGAGATTGACTCAGCCTGCCGGCTTCTAAATGATGATCTGAAGTGTATTAGCATGTGGGTAAACTCTAACTGTCTAAGCCTTAATCCGGCTAAGTCAAAAGTTCTTCCAATTTATAAAAAACATTTAGATCCCTCATTATTACCTGGTATTTGCATTGGCAGTGAACCCATTGAATATGTCAAGTCAGCAAAAAATCTGAAAAGTGATATTTAATACCTCGCTCACTTGGACAACACATGTTAATAA
This sequence comes from Conops quadrifasciatus, assembly GCA_949752815.1. Taxonomy (NCBI): domain Eukaryota; kingdom Metazoa; phylum Arthropoda; class Insecta; order Diptera; family Conopidae; genus Conops; species Conops quadrifasciatus. Next base: position 2,119,415 of record OX457082.1, on the reverse strand, counting down.
CAACATTAGTAAAGTTTATGGTGGACTTCGCTCGCTATGGCATACACAAAATTTTCTGCCATCTATAACAAAGCTCCAACTTGCCAAAACAATTCTATGTCCAGTACTTCTGTATGGATGCGAAATTTTCAATGACCTAGATTCTGATTCTCTGAGGAAATTCACGGTTACCTTCAATAACATAGCACGTTATATATTCAATGTAAAGCGTGGTGACCATATCTCCCACTTAACAACAACAATTTTCAATTGCTCTCCTGCAAATCTGCTAAAGCTTAGAGCACTTGTTTTCCTGCATAGAATTCTTCATTCAGCTAAACCAGACTATTTATTTAATATTCTTAGATTTCCTATTTCTCAAAGGGCAAATATGCTGGTCCCTTTGAGATTCTCCAACTCAATCTCAAAGCGACAGTTTTTTGTCAGCGCCATTCGTCTATGGAACTCCCTGCCACCGGTTATTCAAAGAATTGGCAACAAAACCAAATTCGTGTCGAACCTATGCAATCATTTTAAATCCATTTAGTGTAGCAGTTGCTGGCCATTTTTCACTTCACTTCCTCTATATTCTACTCTATTTCATCCTACTTCTATCTCTATCCTTATGGAATTTTTTTTCCTATCCCTCTAATTTTTGAATTACATAATTACATAAAATTATAATTACATAAAAATAATAATAATTACATAATTACATAAACCGTGTTGCATAAAACTTCATGTAAAATTAAACGTAGGCATCCATTAATTTATAAGACTTTATAATCTTACAATGGAAAGCATTATAATAAATTGAAAATTGAAATTGAAAGCCTTTTCGTGCTACAGTGTCAAACGTCATCCAGTTCTAAGCTATAGCTCAAAATAACTATAGTCAAAAATTTCGAGTCTTTAGATCATCGGGAAGGTAGATAGTTTAAAATCAATTTCAAAATTTTTACCGCACAAGGAAAAATGCAACCTAATAACGAAAACGTTTTAAAAACATATTCGCTTTTGTTCAAGTAAACACGTTTAAAAAAAACACTTTAAAATTTACCTATTTTCTCGAAATAGCAAATTTAGACTTAGAAGCATTTACTGGTTTTTGCAACAGATTTAATGTGTTTCTCATCATTAATCTCAACATTAAATTGTTGAAATATGTACACGAGCGATACTTCTAAAAGCCTCAAGTTTTAGAATAAATCATGTATTGATTTACATTTCAATTATTCAATTATAATAATTATAATATTATAATAATTCAATGTACATTTCAATTATAAAAATGGCAATTTGGTATCAACTCAATAACTCACATTTTCTCCGCGTAGGTTTCTGAAAATATCTAATGTGCAGAATTCGTTTAAATATAAGGTATTGGTGCCGATAGTTTCGAGATTCATAAAGGAGCCCGCTTTACGTTGGCGAAAATGACACCGATTGAAGGTTCATTAGATAAAGTTATTTGGGAATTTAATAAAACTGGTATATTTGTTCTATTGTTGTAGAAAATAATAAACAACTTAAGTATAGAATCTTGCATAGGATTCCTTTTGCTATGTTGTTATACTTAATCTTGTTCTTCATTTACTTCTGCTTTATCATATTTTTTATTCATTATTAATTATTTATTTTCTTTCTAATTTCAAAATTATAAATTATTGTATCTGTTATTATTGTGTTCTAAATATGCTGTTTAATCTGAATTACAATAAAATTGGCTTATTGTAGGAATGTATTCTTATTATTCTTAAAATAGGCATCTGCTTCGAGTACTTATGCGAATAGAGCAAGAGTCACCAACCTTTTTGGTGTTAGAGCCATTTTTCCCCCGATATGGTAAATTATATTTTTAATAATATAGGTGCGTTCGAAACGTATCGCGAATTTTGAATTTCTGCGGGTTACGTATATTCGATTTTAAATTTTTTTGTGGCGTTATGTTGGTACTCATGTCCCTCACTTATGCTGACAAGTTCGGCCACTTTGAATGTTCAGTTAATTTTGGACGGCTATTTTGCTTGGACGAGTTTTGTCTCATCTTCGATTTTTGCCTCGTCGTCCTTTTAATTGAAGAAAACTGTAGCATAACCTTTACATTCGTCCGAACTTGGCCGCTTTTTTCGGTCTTCGGTCGTGCGGCAGCTTCCATTGGGATGATTGAACTTTGGTTTCCACGTCATATTTATAAACCCATGATTCGTCACCAGTCATGACCCTCTGGAGCAAATTTGGTCGTCGCGAATAGAGTTCAACAACTCCTTAGCAATTTTAATAAGATGCTGTTTTTGGTGGAAATTTAGCAAAAATCGAAGACGAGCCAAAACAAAAAAATTGAAAATCGAATATATGTTACGTAAATCGCGGCAACTGAAAATTCGAGATACGTTTCGAACAGACCTCGTATACCATAAAAATAAATTCTTGATTCCTTCAGATTAATTTTAGCTCTCTTAAGCCTTAAGTATTTCTGTATATTGAAAAGAGTTACAATTTTAGGAAAGACTAAATTAATCATAATGAACGAAAAAGCATGGATTTATTAAAAAATTAATTTTTCCATTAAATTTTTTAGCCGCTTCTTTAGTTATTAATCGATAAAATAGTTCGAACTAAATATAATTACAAATTTTAAATGCCTAATCAAAATAACTTTTTCTGCGGCTAGTGAAAAATGTCGAAACGGGTGAGATTGCACGTATTTGCTGGTATACGTGGTCTGTTCAAAAGGTATCGCAAATTTTGAATTCCCGCGGCTTGCGTATATTCGATTTTCAATTTTGTGGCGTTATGTTGGTACTCATGTCCCTTACTTATGCTGTCAAGTTTGGCTACTTTGAATATTAATCAATTTAGCTGTTAATGTTTTACAGCTATTTTGCTTGGACGTGTTTTGGCTCTTCGATTTTTGCCTATTCCATAAAATGGATCAAAGAATCTGTATCAAATTTTGTGTGAAAAATAAAATTAAATGCGCCAAAAACAGCATCGCATTAACATTGCTAAGGAGATGTTGAAGAGCTGTCCGCGACGACCCAAATTTGCTCCAGAGAGTCATAACTGGTGAGGAATCAGGGGTTTATGGTTATGACGTGAAAACCAAAGTTCAATCATCCCAATCGTCATGATTGGCAAAAATCGAATCGGACAAGCCAAAATACGTCCATGCAAAATAGCTGTCAAAAATTAACTGAACATTCAAAGTGGCCGAACTTGTCAGCATAAGTGAGGGACATGAGTATCAACATAACGCCTTAAAAAAATTGAAAATCGAATATACGTAAACCGCGGGAATTCAAAATTCGCGATACTTTTTGAACAGACCACGTAGTATAATTTTATTAGATTAAGCGTCTACAACTTAAAAAAAATGCTTTAGTATATAGTTGCAGACCTACTAAATTTTGTCAAAGTGTCAGTCGTTTCTACTAGAACTACGGACGAAAGCTGTACATACATACATAATGCACACATAAATATACAGATCGTGTATTATTTCAAATATGAAATAAAATTATTTGATTATAATAAGAAATAGAAATTGAACGCAATTTAAACAAACTTATAAGTACAACTATTAAAAGGCGTAATGTTGGCAGTGTAAATATAATTCTATACAATATATCTATGAATGTAACAGAAACATAATGCTATATCAATTGTTATTGTTATTAGAAACAAATTTTAAAATTTTAAGATAATGTTAAGTAAAGTTATTTATCTAAATAATAAACTGAACACAAATCTGAAGTGATCAATAGAGAAAAAAGAAAAACATCAAAAGAAAAAACAAAATAGTGAAAAATATAAAATTAGTTATTATTTGCACATGCCATTTTTATGGCACTTTAAGGCACCATAAATAATCTAATCCTCAATATCCTAGGAAAATCCTTGGGTCAGTTCTTTTTAAATAGTAACGATATAATTAGCTTCAATTCCCATTTCACCATTGTAGAAATGACGCGCTTCGTGACTCAGAATATATCTTCTGACGATACTATATTCATTGTCCTGTAATCATAATTTGTGTCATCAGTGGCCAATTTATTGACCAATTAAGCCAATTAATTTGGCCCGTGATGAGCTACGGTTTTATCAAACGTGCACTAGCCAGCTACACTTTAATGAGAAGTAGCAATTTTTTCAAGCGACTGGGAAGAACCCACCCGGACAATTTTAATGCACTGCTGGAATTGTTACGTAACAGGTTAAAACGATCTTCTAACAGAAAGCGATTATTCTAGAAAACCGCTTGTCTATCGCTATTCTGTAAGCAACTACCTCTAAGACTCTCTGAACAAAATGAAGAGACACATGGCTCGTATAGAGAGATTAATCCATTGAGCAGCGCCTATTAGAAAATAATGTCGACATAATTAATATTCCCGAAAAATTTAGATAAAAAAGTAGTAGAATCTGTAAAATTGATTATGAAAAGAGTTGACATCTCTGACAGCGACGTAGATGCTTATCGCCTGAAACAAAAACCCAATAAAATAATATTTAAGCTCTTTTCAAAGAAAAAACTAAATGTGAGCTAATTAAGAAAGTACGTAAGAAAAAAATGTCCACTGATTCGTTTGGAGATCTATAAATAAATATGGTACATAAATAAAGCTCTCCACTCTTTTGAGAGTCGTCTGTTTATCCAATTTCAATTGAATGTATACCGATTTTTAGCTACTTTTGTCCTCTAGTGATAATGTGCTTAGTTACTATTGTGCTCTTAAGCACTCTTGCTTGAAAGATTTCGTTAAGGCAGGACGTTGTTAATACGAACTTTGGATAGGAAGAATCCTTAAACAAAAGTCCAAAGAAAACGCTACGCCGCCTACGACTATGTATAAATTTATTGGGAATGGCATTTGATTGAAATACGAGTAGCTTCCGAGTTTTTAGATTTAGTAAATTCATATACAAATTAGAAAAATGTGTCTTTTTGGAGAAGAAAGTAAGGTAAGCTGCGGCTGTTTTCGTAATATTGCTGCCGACAGCAATGTGAGGTGGCTTAAGGTTCAATTAATCTAACGTGGCTGGTGATCCTTACGTAAGTAGAACAGCACAGCACAACGGCACAAGTGCTGTCAATTCAGTGCTTACTAGATTTTTTATGCGTTATGTTAATGTTAAGATTTTTAATAAGAAGAAATAAAAAATCTCCTGAACCCTACAGTCAAAAAATAGTCTTAACTGGCTTAGCTTTTGAGCAATTCAAATAATAATATGTATTCCAGTATATGACGATATGATATGCTATGATGACAATTTTTGAAAGCTTTTTCGATTACGAGAATAAAAGGCCATTAAATGTGTAAATCATTCTTTAGAGTAATCTGAAGAAGACTGAAAAACTTCGGATTAAGCCTAAACAGCCAATTATTGATACTCTGCTCTCTATTTATAAATTAAAAGAAATTAAAGTTGCTTACTTTCAACAACTGCTGCTAAACCTTTCTACGCAGAATTTCAGTTTTAGGTATTCTATGAGTGATGATCATGAAATTTTATTAATTTTATTTGTTTTTAAGTCATTTAATATAGCGAACTACAATCAACAACCCTATTAAAATGGTTTTAGTAAACGGTGTTCAACCTATGTACTCTAGTATTACTTGATACTCGGAAACACCATGAGGTATGTATGTATGTCCATGTCCAAGGATCGAGTTTCAAATATTGTAATTTTGAAAATATCTGCAGAATACTATACGTACATTTTGACCTACGGGGTTATTCCTCAACGCCTGGGCATTGAAGTTTGAAGTATTTTACATATTCCTTTAAGTAATTTTGAAAAATGTAAAAATTTTGCAGCGAAAGTTCGCTTTAGTGGTATCTGGTAACATTGGTTTACTGACATGTATGCATGTATGCTTTTGTTTTGGAATTCGTATGTTTCAACAAACGTCAAATCGGGACTCGCTTGCTTGTTCTTCTTTTTCAGAATCAAAGCATATTTCCAGCAAATATAACAAAGCGGTCAATGTAAGCGATTATTCAAATAGTATCGTAACGTGACGGCCCTTTCGAACCTATTGATATTTGGTCTCTCACCGTCGAGCTACAACAGCTGTTGCGTGCTGCTTTGTCACCTAAAACGAATTAAGAAAATGTGTTATTTGAATTAACAAAAATCACTTACCAAAGAGATCCGACATCTGACAGCCATGTTTCTTGAGTCACGTTATTGTAAATTCCTTGTAGTGGCCAACATGGATTTGTGTAGAGTTCATTGCATTGCCCTCCTCCGCACTCTGTCTTAGTATTTTCATTGGGTACAGTAGTGTGTAGGGAGTTGTTGCGGAGTTACCAGATAGGAGGAACGTAGTGTTTTTGTTGGTTTAGCTTTGGGGATGAATGAAAATCTATTTTATGAATGTGGCTGTGGAGTTGGTAGTACAGAGGCAAGCAAAAAGCGAAAGTCGTGCTGAGTTTCATGTGCGCCTGGTACAGGGGCGGTAGAAGGGAATGTTTTTTGCACTAACAAAAGTAAATAATATTTTGTAAAATTTATATGCTTATTACATTTTTGTTAATAATATAGGGAATTAAATAGCCAGGAACTTTCGGGAAGATTTCGCGCGAAATTAAATATTATTATTATAAATAGGGTGAAAAGGCGGGAAACTTTTATGTAGTTTATTTTATATATTTATTTGTTCGAGAGGGCAAAGTCCAAGACGTCTTCGATTGCTTCCCGAATTAGTCAAGGTTATCGAAGGAACGCCGGAAGAGAACAGCGGCGAACCGAAGAATTAACCGGTCGCGCCTCGGGAGAAATAGAAAAGGCATTCAATCAAAAAAGTTCGGTGGCCGTCGCGCTCATAAGAATTGAATTTAAAATCCGTTTTTGGTTTTTCATAAGAAAAAGGAAGTAAAACTTTTTTGAAAAAAAGTTTTTTTAAAATTCCTGAAAGGAGTGCTGGATTGCTAGAAGCAGCCGAGGAGCTTAAATAGGTGGCCTAAAGAAGTCCATAGTCTTCCGGGCATCACTACTTTTCAAGTATATTCTATCCTTCCGCATCGGCAAATTACTCCTGGAGTATAAAAACGTAAACTGGCGGGATTCTCTTGCACTGCTGGATACCAGATTATTAAATATGTGGAATCAGCTAAGTGGTCCTGTACCATTATATATTATATAGAAGGACAGGAGGTAGTCGTCCAGTGCAAAACAATTTTTGTTAATAATTTCTAGGAAAAAAAGATTTTGAAGAAAAATTTTCCAAATTGATATTGAGCTGGTCACCGTGCCTTTTTGGAAAATTTTAAGTTTGAATAGAACCGTGTATTCCAGTTTTGTGTTCAAAGTAAAAATTGACACAAGTCTATTTTCGTTCCTGTAAGGAAGTTCGTGAAAGTTTTCAGAAATTAAATAGCAGTTAATTGTTTATGTGAATTTTCTTATTTATTTTGTTTGTTTCTTTTTTATAAATTCTGCATTTGTTTTATTTTATATTTTTATGTACTATATACGTGCTTTTGATTGTTTTTTTTTTTAAAATTCGATGTAAATTTGCATTTTGTTCTTTTTCTTTTTTTTGTTCCTTTATACATTTGATTTTGTTAAATTTTCTTACATTTGTTTTTTTTAATGTTTATTCACGTATGCGTTAACTTTTGTTTGTAAACGGGACGTGAAGGCGTGCCAGAGATTTTTGGTAGAATTTTCTTTATTTTTATTATTGTGTTGCCTGTCCATGAAGAGCTCTTCAGAGGGGAGGGATTAAAAGGTTGCAAGTATATTTTTATGGATTTTAATTTGTTTGAGAATTTGTGCTTTTGATACTTTCTCTGCTCACTAGTTCCGTTTTCGTATTTATTTGTTTTTGTTTTCTTTGCGCTTTAAGTTTTTATTTCCGCTAAATCACAATATTTTTAATAATTTTGTAAATTTAAAAACTCAATTTTTAACAAACATAGAGGTTAATTAAATCTCAATTTTGTTATGTATGATCTAATAATGTGTTGAGCTTTTAATTATTTGTTTTGTTTTGTGTAGTTTTAAACGCCCATGTTCCGCTAAGGCGGGATGTGGGCTATTGTTTGTGACCAATGACCTGTCATGGCGGGTTGAGGACTTCTCCCTGTTGCAATATTTTTGACTGAGCTAGTTCAGGAGGCCATGACAGGTCGGCACATATTTTGGTCACATAACAATGTGGCGCCCAAAGGAAATAGGGCTTCGCAGTTGGTTGTTCGTAGGGTCTCTAAAACCTGGTGGCTTGAGCTGGTTGCAGTTGCCAAGGTCAATTGCACTGTGAACAGGAGGCGCTGCGGACAAGCAACTGCGGGCAAAGTTAAAATGTTTGGTATTTTGTTTGTTTTTTTTCAGTAATGAGTTTGGCGTCGTAATGTTGCGGCGCCTTGCTAGAGAAAAGCGGTTACGTTACGGTTTTTCCTCCACAGGGAGGTTCCTGAACCTGGTGGCTTATAGTGGCATTAGAAGCCAGATCAAACTGCACCGGGTGAAGGAAGCACTGTGGATGAACAACCGAAGTAGTTTGTTAGGTCGTCTAGTGTTTGAATAAAAAAAGCTTGTCAAGATTTTTCGTCCGCAGGAGTTCACAAGCCTGGTGGCTCGGGATGGTTTTATAAGCCAAGCCCGACTACACCAGGTGAATGAAGTACTGCGGACTAACAACCGTTGTCAGTGCGAGTTGTTGTTTTTGTTCGCTTATTGTTACAAGTTTTTTTTTGGTGTTGAATGTTTGAATGGATGATTGAGATTAGTGCAGACAGCTGAGACCTGCATTCTCGCCAGGTGTTTCTCCGGGTCTCTTGGACCCAAGTGGCCTGATACGGGTTGAGTGGCAAATCCGGAGAGTAGTTGCACTGGTACTTGATGGCTCGGAGTGGCGAATGCTTTCTCCTTGCATTCAGGGCGGAATAAGCATTCTTGACGGAGTCAAGAATGCCAGCAGGAAATAATAAATTTAGTAGTGTAAGAAACAGAAAGGAACAGCATCTCTCTTTACCTGCCAGGCCGGTTCAGGAGTATGAACTCAGGTATGGGTTTGGCGTACATCCTTTTCAAACTTCAGTCCCACATAGAGAGTTTCAGTCAGAAATTCCACAATATAGCGAAAACACGTCGAGCCAGCACAGTGGTAGTGACGGTGCGTGTTCGTAGGCATTTTGTAGTTCAACGCACATCAAACTAGACAAATGGGGAGTTGTATTTAACGGCAACTCGAGTGCTTTATCAGTGGAGGATTTTATCTTCCGCGTAGAGCATTTGATGGCCCAGTATGGGTGCTCCTGGTCGCAAGTAATTTGAGATTTCCAGCAACTCCTAGATGGTGAAGCCAGAGAGTGGTACTGGCTCCACGTGAAAGAAAATAAAAACATATTTATTTTGCCAAAACAAAAACTGGCTTTGCTGTGTCAATACAAAACCAGTCGGTCTGAATATGAGGTGATGCGTGACTTGGTAGAACGCAAGCAGCTACCTAACGAGCCGATCGATGCTTATTTTCAGTCGATGTTGAAATTGCGTAGTAAACTCCTGAACCCTATTCCTGAATATGAGATAGTTAAAATTATTAAAAAGAATTTGAAAGAAAATCTCTCACGTATGTATAGTGTATCCGAAGCAAGTTTTCTCCGTTCAGCAACTGCGAGAAGAATGCCAGGAAGCAGAAAGATGCTTTCTCTGTAGGGAATCGCGCAGCTACCAACAACCTCGTTTCTCCAGGCAAGTAAATGAGTTAGAAATTTCTGATGGAGAAAGTAGTTTGCTGGAACTGTAGGAAAACCGGGCATGTCTTCATGGAATGCATGTCTGTCAAGCAAAATATTAAAAAATGTTTTAAATGTGGACTAAAGGATGTAATAACTCCGAAGTGTCCGAATTATGGAAAGGGAAACGAGGGAGGGAGAATGGCTGTGGAGGGGCGGCCGTCCTCCGCATCACGCCCTCCAGAAGAGAAATATAATATCCTCCCGTCCGTCCAGCAATTCCGTCCGTCCACGATTATTTTAAAATTGGGCGTTATATTTGATAACTGAACTCGCAACACGTCGCTTCACATTATTTTTCTCATTTCAGCATACTTTTCGCTTAGTCTTATCAGTCCTATAGCAATTATTCGAGTTCGTCGGTGAGAGGTTGAACTTTCGTATAGACGAAAGCTGATGAAAGTTAAAAGCACCTTATTTCAAAATTTTTAATTTAATTTGGTGGCCGATTGTAAACTTTCCTAGGAAACTTTCCTAGAAAATGTCAATACATTAAACTAAATTTGTCGCGCGGAACCCCTAAATTTGTTCGTGGAACCCCAGGGTTCCGCGGAACACACTTTGGGAACCGCGGCTCTAGAGTATCCCGGAAAGTCAGGAAGGCGCGAGAGAGATGGCGACAGCGAAAAGCAATTGGAAAATTGGTTTTGGCGGCGTTGACGTCAACAGAGCGTATCGGCCCGAGACCGTACGTCGAGGTTAATATCGGTGACAGGGTTGTTAGAGGACTGTTGGACTCTGGCGCGTCAGTAAGCATACTGAGAAAAGGTTGTAGAGAGTTGGTTAAAGAAGGTGGTCTTCCGGTGAGGCCTTACTTCACCAGGTTCAGCAATGTGAAAACTGCCGGTGGTAATAGGTTTTTGATATGCGGCAAAATTGAACTAGATGTGAACTACAGAGATAAAACAAATCGATTAACATTTTATTTGTGTCCATACCTAGACCAAAAACTATGCCTTGGAGTAGATTTTTGAAGTCAATCAGCTTGATATACCAGATCCTGGGTTAGTAGAAGAGACGGCTCCAGAAGGTCATGATCTCACTGCAGAGCAGCGTGAATGCCTAGAATCAGTAAAGAAAGAGTTTAGTTTTTTTGAGAACAATGGATTAGGAAGAACGACTTTAGAATCGCACGTTATTAAGTTAGTAGAAGGCGCAGTACCTTTTAAGGACCGCCACTATCCTGTATCACCAGCAGTTCAAGAAATTATTTATGAGGAGGTTGATAAGATGCTTGAGGCGTGATAGAGGAGAGTGACACTCCTTGGAATAATAGGACGACGTTAGTGAGAAAACCGGGGAAAAAAGGCTCTGTTTAGATGCAAGGAAATTAAATGATCTAACAGTTAAGGATACTTACCCATTACAGAACATTGAGGGCATTTTGAGCCGTATAGAGTACACTTACTTTATAAGTAGTGTTGACCTTAAATATGCATTTTGGCAGATAAAGCTGGATGAAGACAGCAAAAAGTACACCGCTTTTACGGTGCCAGGTCGACCCTTATATCAGTTCGTTGTGATGCCCTTTGGTCTGTGCAACGCGGCACAACGTTTATGTCGACTAATGGACAAGGTGATTCCTCAGCGTCTCAAACAATATGTGTTTGTTTATTTGGACGTTTTACTTGTCGTAGCGCCGGACTTTGAGACCCATATGAGTGTACTGAGGGAGGTTGCAGAATGTCTTAATAAAGCTAATCTAACAGTAGGGTCGAAGAAGTGTAGATTCTGCTTCAAGGAGTTGCGCTATTTATGGTTCATTCTAGGCGGAGGCTCTCTCAGGACCGACCCCGAAAGGGTGGCAGCTATCCACCAAATTCCTATACCCAAGTCGGTTAGAGAAGTGCGGAGTTTCCTTGGTACTGCCGGTTGGTATAGACGATTCATTCATAACTTCGCGTCACTATCGGCACCGCTCAGCGATACTCTTAAAAAATCTAATAAGAAACTCGCTGTGACAGCCGAGGCGACTGAAGCATTTCATCGCTTAAAGCAAGCCCTCACAGCAGCGCCGGTGCTGAAGCAAGTAAACGATTTTACATTCAGTGTGATGCGTCGAACGTGGGAGTTGGAGCGGTGCTGTTCCAACTTGATGGCGAACAACAAGAAAGACCGATTGCTTTTTTCTCATATAAAATGAACCGTCACCAGGGTTCCGGTAGAAGAAATTTTCTACAAATTCGGCGTCCCTGAGGTTATCCACAGCGATAATGGTATTCAGTTTTTGTCGAAGGAATTCCTGAAAATGATCGCGATTTTCAAAGTAACGCATTTAAAAACAGCATTTTATTCCCCTCAGTCGGATGCAGCTGAGCGGCTAAACCAGTCAGTTTTAGCGGCTATTAGAGCGTATTTAAAAGATGATCATAGGGATTGGGACCTTTACTTGCCATAAAGTGAATGCTCCCTTCGCAGCGCAGTACATTCAGCTATAGGCGTAACACCTTTTATCGCTCTGTTTGATTACAACATGTTTACTAGTGGTTCAGACTATAAGTTAGCGCGGAAGTTGAAATCTCTAGATGATCGCGAGCTAATGCTTTTGAGCCAAAGAGACAAACTAGAATTATGGCGTGAGGATATTAGGAATAGTTTGCATGCAACTTACGAGAAGAGCGCGGGTTATTATAACAAGCGTAAGAGATTAGTCAGATTTGTACCAGGTCAAGGAGTTTATAGTCGCAACTTTGTGCAAAGCGATTTTAAGCGTGGAATCAACGCCAAATTCTGTAAAAAGTTTGTCAAGTGCCGCGTTTCTAAAATCCTCGGCAAAAATATGTACGAGTTGGTGGACATGAAAGGCAGGAGCTTAGGCGCCTATCATGCTAAAGATCTGAAGCAGTAGTCATTAGGAAATGCGACCTGTGATTGTCGCCGATGTTAGTAAGGCAATAATCCTATGAAAACGCAACTGCAATAAGTGGCATGAGACGCAATGACACCTTTTGCAATAAGACGACGAAGTGCAATATCTCGTGAACCAATTTCTGCTTTGCAATATTTACATACCTATTTTGTTCGCGTTGGTATTTACGTGTGTTTAATTGGTGTGTATATGTTCACTTGTTGATTGCCTGTTGTCCTCCATGTTAACTTGTTGGTTTTTTGCGTTTGTGTAGGCGTCTGCTTTGATGTTCTTCCGCGTGAATTTTTGGGTACCTATTAAAATTTTTAACAAAGTAAGCAAATCAAAGTAACAAATCTTTGGTTCCTCATTTCAGTTCTGCACAATACCTACAATTATTTGGTGCCATGCATACAACTGACATTGTGTGAGTGTGTAAGTGAAGTAGTAAGTTCTGGGGAGACAGTCAAAATCCCGAATTACAAAATCCCGAAACGACAAAATAACGAAAAAATTTAAAACCCCGAAACGACAAAATCCCGATACGACAAAATCCCGAAAAATTTTTAATACCGAAGTGAGAAATCCCGAAAATCACGAAATAAAATTTGAAATTAATGAAGAAATGACATTTTAGTCACAATTTTTTCCAAAGCGAAGTACGCGCCTACTTGCCTTTTTTACAATGGCAGAAAAGCAAAGTTGTAATATCGAGAGAATTTTGTTGTCTGAAGATTATAATCTACTAGATGTGCCCGTCCCCGCGTTGCTGTGGCTCATTCTGGTTAAATGGTTAGAAAGCGTGTGTTGCTTTCGACCACAAATGAAATATTCCTCATACAAACGTTGCAACCCGTTTTCACCCCATCAAGGGTTAAATTTTGAAAAATGCCGAAATATGTATTTGATTAATTATACCAAAGAGCATTAAGACCAAGTTTCAAGCAAATCTGACCACAAATAAAATATTCCTCATACAAACTTCGCAACCCCTTTACACCACCTTAGGGGTCGAACTTCGAAATATCCGTTCTTAGTGCTTGTATACATCATAAAGGAAACGTCTTTCCAAAATTTCAGCTTTCTAGGTCCAAGCGTTTAGCCTGGGCGTTGATGAGTCAGTCAGGACTTTCATTTTTATATATAGAGATAATATGCAAAAAACTTCACATGACCGTGAGGATTCTGCTGATTGAGGGTTATGATGCCTGCCGCGGCCTAAGGCCGCCAATACACGAAAAAACCTGTATGCAAAAAACTTCACATGACCGTGAGGATTCTGCTGATTGAGGGTTATGATCCCTGCCGCGGCCGAAGGCCGCCAAGACGCGAAAAAAACCTGAATGCAAGAAACTTCACATGACCGTGAGGATTCTGCTGATTGAGGGTTATGATCCCTGCCGCGGCCAAATGCCGCCAATACGCGAAAAAACCTGTATGCAAAAAAATTCACATGTCTGTGAGGATTCTGCTGATTGAGGGTTATGATCCCTGCCGTAGCCGAAGGCTGCCAAAAAGCGGAAAAACCTGTATGCAAAAAACCTCACCGAGAGGGCTCTGCTAAAATTTTTTTAATAATGTTTTTAAAAATTTTTTAATAATAATTTTAGAAAAGTAAAATGAGAGTAATTTTTTATTATTTTTTTGGAATTGGAAATTTTCCACGCCTATATCTCCTAAACTGTAAAAGATATCCGCATAATATAGGTACCGTTGTAAAGGTATCTATTTCTAATATCTTTCATTATTATTTTTGGATACAGGCCACGTAGTTAGACCCTATATGAAAAAACTTCTCATTATCGAGAGAATTTTGTTGTCTGAGGGTTATGATCCGTTCTGATAGTGGCTAAATTGAAGTTTGCTAGTGGTTTTAAAATGTTCAAGAAGGTGGAGAATACAGAAAAACTAGTTTTGTAATTTCGGGATTTTGTTATTTCGGGATTTTGTCGTTTCGGGATTCTGTCATTTCTGTCAGTTATAAATTTTGTTGTGTTTGAGAAACTCAAATATATATATTCATTACGAAGGCCTGTGTAAAGGCCTATTATAGTCAGAAATCGGATTGATTTTAAGACCTTATTACGGCCGTATTGAGCGTACGTAGGTATACTAGATTTATTTATAAGACCAAGTCTTATACCTGAATTTGGTCGCAGGTTTTATTTTGCAGAATCCATATTATAATAAAATATATTACCTTAGTTGCAACCTTTAATCACTAATACTTTTTAAAAGTTTAAATTATCTTCAGAATACCTGACCTCATGTTATCCTGACCTGCTATTTTCGTACCATAAACTGCATTTTTTGCAGTATAGATATTCTTTAAAATGTGCGAGTTTTCAAACCTGAAAGTGTTCAAAAATGATTGAACTGAAAGTGTTAAAAAAAATATTTTTATACCCTACACCCGAATAGAATAGTATATACATATATTCTGGTCCAGAATCACGTCCTAAGCCGATTTACTCTGTTCGTCTGTCTTTTCCTCAGTCCCTCTTTCTTTTTTGTCAGTCTGTGGAAATTACGATTGCAGGAGATTGAATATCGTTATGAAATTTGGCACGAATATTCTCTATTATGCTAGGCTTATGTTTGATATTGAAAATGGGAAGAATCGGTCCGATTCGTGGACGACGCTCGCCCACTTCTTATCATCGCTTTGACAGATGCGGTTGTAGGGTGTATGAGTTTCGGCCAGGCCGAAGTAAAGCTCTCACTTGTTACTCTCTTACTTACTCTTACAAGGAAGTCATGTGGCAGGCATCAGATTTTTAAATTCGAAAAGCTGCTCTCACGCCACACAAAGGATGCAATTAGTATATCCGTTTTGATTTTTAAAGTCTTATTGTTGCATTATTGTCTTTAAACGACTCATACGATGGGCTTACGTAGCGATAACATACTGTAGGAAAAACTTATTTGTTTCGGCCCACTGGGTAAAGGTATTTTTGAGCCCTAACTAAGGAAGGGCTACCTAATATAAAAGATGATTCATTTTAATGCATGTGCTTTGTCCAGTAGAGATTTTATTTCTGATTAAACTTTCAAATGGTAAAGGTATTTTTGTTTAGTATTGTTTGACATCTCATCATGGAATGTTAGCATCTACAAATTATTCAGTTGTATTACGAAAATCAGCGTTCTACGTGGAATGCAATTAGATAGAGTAGAGCAACTTATAGCTCACATCAGCACACATAATTTAGGTATTTACTCCAAAATTTTATTACTCTTAATATTAACAAAGGCTGCTATTTTTCGGGGGAATATACTGTTTGGGAAAATTTTGATAATTTGAAATTCGAGAATGCGAAAATTAGTTTTTTATCAAATATGAAACTAACATCCAAATGCAAAATAAATAAAAATAAATTAATTCATAATTTATTAAATTAAATTAATAAACCCTTTGGGAATTATTTGAAATAAAATAAATGATGCTGATGACTGTATTATTAGCGATGGTAATAAAGAAGCTGATGACGACACCGGTACTGGTGGAACTGTTGACTATTGTGGCTCCGATTTTACCAAGTCCGAAAGTGGCTTCGACTTTACCAGTGAAAATAGTGGCACCCGTTTTACCGCTGATTGTTGGGAGAGTAAAGAAAAGTAAAATGTGTGAGGCGATGGTGATAACTTCAAAGTGTCCTGGTATATGTTTCCAGACGGTGTTCTGTAGAATAGAAAATACTTTTTAGGAGTAAAATTTTTTTAAAGTTGCTTGTAATGCTTACGGCCTCGAAACGATGTGTGGGTATAAAAACTACAATGCTTCAAAAAGTGTACTTCATAAGTCGAAATTGCTACTTAAGAATATAATTTGGTTTAGCTTTTCTCCTCTTAACCTATTCCTTCGGTCATTTGTTATTTGACCAGCTTTTAAGAACACTCTTTCCGAAGGAACAGATGTAGCTGGTATACACAAGTATTTAAGAGCCAGCTGATAAAGCTCCGGTAACACTGCCTTATTTGTCGCCCAAAAACTTAGTGGATCAATGGAACGACTTATGAAATCCTGCCTTAGGTACTGTACTGAAATTTAGCAGTAACACATGGAGCGTTACTAAATATTGCTTTTGCACTCACAAGCTTATTATCAAGCACAGTCCACAAAGATAGATTGGTTTGATTAACTTCGACAGAATTTTGGCAAATTGTTTGCGTTCTGCTGTTGGTTTAAAAGTGTCATCTCGTCTGTTATCCATATTTCTGCATTGTTGGCATTCTCTTCAATTCCAAAACCCATTTTTTTAAATCTTGGGTCTAAAAACGTGGCTTTTGAACACATTTTATCAGTTTCTAATTGAGCTAGTCTTCTACTTATTACGTCCAACAAAATGCTTCTCAAACAAATACCTTCAACCGATTGTACCTCAAGGTTTTTAATAATAAATTAAAGACCTCTTATCAGCGGCACTACTTTTGACATGGTTCCTCAAACTTAAAAGGAAGCAACATGTTGGATACCTGTTTTCGATTAGGTACTTTATATAAAGGCTGCAATTTTTTAGAGTATTCCAAAAATTATTGATTCTTCACAATAGAGAGAGGTTGCATATCCTTTGTTATCGTCTCTTTGTTTAGATTTAGATTAACGTCATATATCGAACACTACGTAATCGTAATTAAAAGTTATTTGAATAATTGAAGTTATTTTTCAAGTAAATATAAGAAATTTTAAATAATTAGCCTTTAATCAACAGCCCTTTCCAACCTGTCGTCACCTAACTTTCAGTTCTTGAAAGCGTAGGGTAGGTAGGTAGGTAGGTAGGAAGGGCGTGGGAGATTCCTCTCCCGTCCACCTAGGCCACTATGGCCCATTGTGACTGCCCTTTAAACATTCCTCGCAAAAGGGGACCCTTTTCACTTTCATTACCGGCATTCACCGCCCTTGATCAGAGATCGCAAGCAGGTTTAATGAACGCCGTCCTCGCACTAATGATCAGTTTGAGGAGACTCGTCACCGGAAACTCCGCCACATCCTCAAGCTCGGAGCAAAACCAAGTTAACAGAGCTTGGAAACGGCGGCTTGCAAGAGCCGGACATCGGCAAAGTAGATGGTGAATAGTCTCCTCTTCATCCATATCATTACAGGATCTGCAGTAGTCCACATTCGCATCCGCCTTCCACCTTGTCATCATGTGGCCTATAGGGCAGTGTCCCGTTATAACCCCCACAACAACTCTTAGCTGGTCCCTACTCCGGGAGAGAAGACGCTTAGAGTTGCTCCAATTCAGTTCTCGCCACAGAGTCCGAGAGGTAACACAGTCATACCTGCTTCTCCAGAGATGATCTGGTCTCTCGTTTACTAGGCTTTCAATTGCTTTTCTGAGATAGGTAATTGGTGGAAGCACTGAAGAGTCCGCTTCCTCAGCGTCTAGGGAAGAACCCAAGCGCGCCATCTTGTCCGCTTGTTCGTTGCCCGCAATATTTGCATGGCCGGGAACCCAGCAGAGATTGACGGTATGATCCCTCCGTAGATCCTTCAGCGTGTTTCTACACCTCAGCACGATCCCCGAATTGACCCTCTCCGAACTCAAAGATTTCAACGCAGCCTGACTGTCCACACAGAAATTGATAACAGCTTGTGGTATCGATTCCTGAATGACGTACAGGCTGCTCTCTCAATGGCATAGACCTCCGCTTGGAAAACACTGCATTCGTCGCGCAATCGAAACGATTGCTGTGTCTGAAGTGATTTCGCAAAGAAGCCCGCTCCAGTTCCTTCGGCCGTTTTCGAACCGTCCGTAAAAATCTTGATACCCCTCACTGGCACCCCCTTTTCGGACAGCCACTCGTTCCTGTTAGAAAAGAAAACAGCTGAGATCCCATTAAAATCATATCTTGCCAATAGGTAGTCCGTCGGCTGAGACAAGTCAAGCCCTGGACTACCGTTAAGTCTCCTTAATTTAATGAGCACACTCGCATGTCCAAAAGGAGCCTCTCTGCAGAGCTTTAGCTCTCTCATCCTGAGAAAGCTTTTGCCCGCTGAGCTCAAAATGAACAAGTCCAGGGGTAGTGTATGTAATAACATATCTAGTCCTGCCTGTGGTGTGCTTTTTACGGCTCCTGTAGCCCCTATGGCAGCACATCTTTGAACTTTGTTTAAGACCTTCAGATTTCTGCCTCTTTCTGTCGCTTTCCACCAAACAAAGCAGCCATAAGTAAGGATTGGTCTTATTACTGCCGTATACAACCAATAAACGATGTAAGGTGGCAGGCCCCAATACTTACCAATGGCCTTCTTGCAGGCATAGAAAGCATTTATCCCCTTCTTCATTCTCTCGACTGTGTTCTTTCTCCAAGATAGCTTGCTATCAAGAAAAATGCTGAGATATTTTACCTCCACTGATAGACTTAGTTCCTTGCCTCCAATGCTGAGCAGTTTAAAGTCTGGAATCTTATGTTTCCTAGTGAAAAACACAGCTCACAGCTCACTTAAAGTAGACAAAAACTTGCCAAGGACCAGTATGGATATATCATCCGCATATGCTACGACCTTTATCCCTGTGTTTTTGAAGACCGTTAGAATACCATCCACTACCAGGAGCCACAGTAGAGGAGAAAGTACCTCTCCTTGCGGAGTCCCTCTTCTGGCGGTCTTTCGAAGGGTGCTGGCTCCCATGCTGGAATTAATTACTCTGCTACATAGCATTTCCTTAATCCAGTCAATAATGAAGCAAGGCACGTCAAAAAACAGGAGGGCCTCAATAATCGCTTCTGTTTTAACGTTGTTAAAGGCCCCCTCTATATCAAGGAAGCCCCCTAACGCATACTCTTTATGTTCAATAGTTTTTTCAATTGTCCCAACCACACAGTGCAGTGCACTTTCCACAGATTTGCCTTTGAGATAGGCGTGCTGGGAGGTGCAGAGCCGACGTGTGATCATGGTTCTCAGGTACAGATCTACCAATCTCTCTAGTGTTTTAAGTAAAAAGGAGGAGAGTGTGATTGGCCTAAAATCCTTAGGTGAGAAATGAGTCGGCCTACCAGCTTTGGGTATAAATACGACCGTAACATTTCTCCATTCAGTCGGGATTGAACGATCCCTTAAGCAGCCTCTGAAAAGTTTCCCTAACATCGGGTTTATTGTTCCAAGCGATTGCTGCATCATGACCGGTATGATGCCATCCGGCCCAGCTGACTTGTAGGGCCGGAAGGAACCAACCGCTCAAGCAACCTTACGCTCATTCACGATATCCTCGATGTTCTTGGGGGAGCGCTCGGGCAGTTGAGGAGTGGCCTGACGCGTTTCCATAACAGTCTCCGAGCCCCCGGAAAATGGGTATCTATCAGCAGTTCTAGGGCTTCAAGGCTTGACCTAGTCCACGAGCCGTCAACACGCTGGATCAGCCCGATGGGTACTTTGTCCTTGGACAGGATCCTGCGTAGTCTGGCCGCCTCGTTGACCTTACAGATCGACTCACAGTATAATCTCCATGAGTCCCTCTTGACAGCTCTGGTTCTGCTCTTATAAATCCTAAGCCCTGCTTTATACAGAGCCCAATCTTCGTCATTGTTAGTCTGCTTAGCCTTGTTAAAAAGCCGTCTTGTGTCTCTTCTCAATGCTAACAGCTCGGAGGTCCACCAAATGGCATTGGCTTTCCTCCGGGGATAGCTCTTGGGACAAGAGGCTTTAAACGCGCTATTCAGACATCCCGTTAAAAGTTTCGCCAGGTCCTCAGTGCTCTCTGTTCCGTGTCCCTTATTGTCCCCAGACAACTTTAAGGAGACAAGATTCGAGAAGCGTACCCAGTCTGTCTTTCTAGGGTTCCTGAACGGTTCAATTTTTGGTTTCCCTAGCTTAATATTGAAGAATATCCTGGAATGGTCCGAAAAGGAGCACTCGGTGGATACCCTCGCATTATCTATACTTAAATCAAAAGAATTCGCGAGGGTTAGGTCTATGACTTCCGACCTAGCTCTGTTACGATAGGTAGGTGTTACCCCTGTATTACAAATAACTTAATCGGACAGTAGAATGAAGTTCAAAATAGACTTACCTCTCGTGTTGATATCACTACTTCCCCACTGGACATGATGTCCGTTTGCATCGCAACCGATCACTAACCTCAATTTGTTGTTGCTTGCAAAGGTCGTCAGTGATCGGAGCAGTTGCGATGGGGGCTCTATGTGTTCGTATGGGAGGTATGCGGAAGTGAGCAGGATTGAACCCTCCCGTTGGGTCTCACATACCACCACTTCCAAGTTCGCTGCGCTGTATGTACCAATATACAGGTCCTGACCTTTTCGGTGGTCTCCGGTGCCAAGAGACGGTATATACGCGACTCCAATCCCGCAACCTTACCACCACACAACCAAGGTTCTTGGATTAGAGCCACGTCTATATCGTCTCGGGCCATGACGAGCAGCAGGTCATCAGAGGCCGCTTTGCAGTGGTGCAAATTAATTTGGACCGTCCGCATGCGCCACGTCGTCTTAAAAGCGTATTTGCCGTTCTTGTCGATGAAGCTATGGTCGCTAACGAGGTACTCGCCACTTCGTCCAAGTTAATTGGAACTGTTGAAAAGCCGCCTGCCTTACTTTTTCTCGATTTTTTGCTGCCTTCGTTTGCATAGCCTGGATGCTTTCGCCGCAAGTGGTCATTTAGGTTTGATGTATTTCCCGAAAATTTAAACTCTTTCTTACATATATTACACCGAACATTATCATTAATTTTAATAAAATATTGCCACGCAAATATTGCCAAACAAACGAAAAAAATTCCTTCGACGTTTTTCTTTTTTTTTCGTTTGGCACCTCTTATAACAACTACACGTAATCAACTAACTCTTGCTGTTGATTCTGAATTACTAAAAACTATCGAATAATTCAACCATTATATTATTCGATAGTGAATTACTAAAAACAATCGAATAATTCAACCATTATATTATTCGATAGTGAATTACTAAAAACTATCGAATAATTCAACCATTATATTATTCGATAGTTTTTAGTAAAACTATCGAATAAATGAATAATTTCCAACTATCGAATAACTAGATAGTTTTTATTCGATAGCTCCCAACACTAATTTTGTAGCTTTAGTCATCCTGTAAAAAGTTAATGTTGAAATATCAATTCAACCGTTGTTATTGGCAGATTTTCAATAGATTTAACGAAATGTAGAATTTACCATTTGTAGACATTTCGTTTGCGTGTAAGATCTCTCTCAAGATACATTTTCAAAGAGTATGATTTTCAATTAGTATGCGCGTTCAATTTTAACCATTTTCATTTTCTAGGTTTTGGGTCGCGGCGTACAGTTCTTACTTACTTAAATTATTTTATTTCTTGTTTTTATTTGTTACTAGTTATACCAGAGATAAGGAGATACGACACTCGATGACTCATCTCAAAAAATTTTGTTTGACGCGTATTTTTTATGCTCTGTTGAATTCACGTACACAATATGTGAAAGCTTATTCTGTTGTTGTTTTTGCTTATTGCCAATTTCTTAGCAAATCGTTGAAATGTGTATCGAGTATGTTGAAAAAATTTTGTTCACCATTGTTTACAACAACATTGTGCAACAACAACCGCAAAAGTAGACGTCACATACAATTTGTGAAATTAAAATCTATTAGTTGGGCAGAACAATTACAAATTTTCTAGTACGAAAATTGATTACTGAAAATCTGTGAATAAAAATGCCTATCTGCACCAAGTGTATCAAAGCAACAAGTGAAGCGAGTAACAAATATAATGCGAGAATTTGCTGTCGAACATCCCGTAGCAAAATTGATGGTAATGGCCAGCCAGATGCAAGACGCTGAAGTTGGAGATGGAACAATTTTGTGGTTATATTTCTGTGGCACTGTTAGAGGCTGCAGAAGAATTTCTATATCAAAAGTCAAATAATATGGACAAGAAGAATTCCTTACGAATTGATATTATGGCTGACTTGCTTGACTTCCAAATTCGACTTGCTCGTTTGACACGCGCTGTCAATGCTACTATATTATCCCGAATTACTGGGTTATTGCGATAAAGTGGGCATTAAGGAATTAGGTGAAACAACAGTTGCTGTTTTCAGGTAATGGCCAGTAATAATAAAACATAGAGTTTTAAATTAATATACTTATTACTTTGCAGAAACGAAGACGTCGACTCACGTATTTCTACAATTGTCGTACGCGGCGCTGCCGATAATTTCATCGGTGACATTGAACGAGCCATTGATGATAATGTTAATAATTTGAACGAACTTTTTCGTGATGGCCGCTATGTGCCCGGTGCTCGTGCCACTGAAATTGAACTTGCCCCCCATCTGGCGGCATACGCTGACACACTCCCCGGATTGGAGCATATGCTGTGGGAAAATTCGCGGTTGCTTTGAAAGTATTTTCGAAGGCATTAGCAGAGAATATTTGAAGTTATTTTTAGACCTATCCAAAAAAAAAGGAACGTTACTTTGCCTGCTAGCTAGTAAACAACTCCGATAAAATTAAAGTGTAGAATTTTACAAATAAAATCGATTTATATTAAGAAAAATTTGGCTTTCTTTACTTTTTATATTTATATGCTTTACATTAGATATACATATAATGAACTGTACATATGTACATACTTCAATCTGTAAAAATCGCTTGTTTTGGAACGGATCAAATAATGTGTTAAAAGGAAAAGGAATCTGGCATAAGAACATTTAAGATTAGAACAATATTTAATAAACTAATTTCTGGCTGCGCACCAAATTGGGCTGCAAACACGTTAGTTAGGCCCTCATGAACACAGTTCAACATCTGCTTCACTGATTTGCAACTCCTTGGTAAGCGTTTTAAAAGTCATCTCCGGATTACTGTTAGCCAACAGCATGAATGTCAGCAAACGCATTTTCTTCATATTTTGCTCATGATTGAGGCCCTTGGACATTACGAACTCCTTGTGATCCTCATAGAATTGTATATAGGATGGCAATTTATCCGGCACAAAAATCGAGTAGATCGTGTATTATGTCCCCTTCTAGGAAACACACTGGCTTAAATGCCAGCAATGGATTCAATAAAAATTTTTTGGGATCGGCCAAGGCAGTGACAACACATTTCTTACCATCTTCGCGAGAAACACAAGCCGTTTCTGCAGTACATGTTTCTGGTAATTTAAACATTACTTTGGCGTAAAGGACAAGATTTGTATCCTTAGTAACGTCATGCAGAAGACGTTAAAGTTTTTGCTTTTGTTCGCCGGACGGAGGACAATTGGAAAAGTGGGCTTTAAGATGATCTACTCTAAAGAAGACTTCCAAAACTTGGTCGCATTGTTTGGCAACTTGCACAAGATGATAAAACATGATAACGTTGAGGCGATGTGGTATCCAAATTATTGAATAAACGCCGCAATCTAGAAGAAAAGAAAGAATATCAAAAGAGAGACCATAAGCTATAATATGATATGTTTTTACTTACGATTGCAGACAAACTTTTGCAAATGTAGCAAATTTTTGTACCGTGTTTTGACAATTATCATTTTCACCACACATAAACAAAAGAGGTAAAATTTTTGCAGTCAATATAAGCGGGTGCGATGGAGTAGGATGTCCCCTAAAATTTTTTATTTTCAAAAGTTTATAGATAAAATATCTAATTTATATATATTATAGGGTCATTCAATTTGTTGCAGTGAAACACTTGTTGTAGTCCCTAACAACAAAGTTTGAGTACTTGAGCTCTTCAGCCGATTCTTTCCATGACGCTTGGTCACGACTTTTTATATTTTACTCTGAGCCGGTAAGGGCCGAATATAGGTTTCTGAGCTCCAATTAGAGCCGAATAAAAATAAAGAGATGTTCCTTCCTTTAGATTCAAATGCGAATGTTTATTGAATTCTAAATTATCTTTTATAACACCTCGGTTTGATTTCTGTATTCCTATAGTTCCCGTGCTAAGGGAACGCATGAGATTGGTCACAATTGCACCTGCAGATCATGTTTAAAATAATTTGTGGGAATGGCTATGTCAGCACTTTCCCACGGTAGAGTTTGGCTTTATTTATAATATCAAACTGAAGATCTGCCTGAAAGTCTGCTCTTTCATTATTCTTTTAAGACTTGCCTGAAAGTATGCCATAAGTTATTGCTTGGCAAAACAGAAGGTTTGCCTAAAAGTGCAACATGGTTTATTAACTATTGTTTAGTATGATCAGCTTATGAGGCAACCTGTGACTCACAACATCCCTCCACCCTTAATGTAAAAAAAATTAATTTAATTACGAATTAAGTTAATTCTTTTTTGTTTTGTGGATGTTAAATCTTAAAATTTATATACAATTATATAATATGATCTTAATTTTACTTATAACATACAATGAATTGATTGATGGTTGCTGATCTCGATTAGTTGATTGTAGTATTGTTTACATTTTCTCCTTTTCATGTAAATGTTGTTACGGTGTTGTTTTATGACGGTCTCAAACATTTGCCCTTTCTCTGTTATTTTTTGATTTTGTATTTTATCACTTATCGGCGTACCTTAAATGGTTTCTAAGAAGCTCCATGTAGGATGCGTTGATGTTTCACAAAATTTTGGTCGTGCAAACGGTTTTGTGTGCTTATTGATTTTTTTTTTGTTGAAAGTTTTCGCTTCTGTGGCAGTTGTCGGTAAAAAATGTTAACTACCAGGCTATTGTTAACTACCAGTCGCTTCCTATTGCTGATGAAATAGGTGCCGGTGTAGTTGAATACCAATAATTATTGAGTGGGTTTAATTTGCATGCTCTTCGTACTATTTTTATTCTATGACCATAGAATACCATTTGTTGTTGCCTTATACTTGGGTAATGCTATTTTGTTGTTTTGTCGTTGTGGAAGGGTCAAATGTTGTAAACTTTATGTCATTGTTGTCGGTTATTGTTGAGTGCTGGTTAGGACGTCTGTTCCTTGGTGTTCATCTTTAGGTCTATTTAGTATTATTCTAAGTATACATGAACAATTATATAAAAAAAAAATTTTCTGTAAAAGTAAACATAATTATTTTGTTTCTTAATCCTAATCACCATTGAATTATTCGATGATTGATTATAATCTTCGTGCATGTAAAGTTAATATGAAATTTCTTAAGTCATACAATTTTTCTTTTCTTTACATTTTATCAAAGAATATAAAGTATAAAGAATGCGCATCCCATATAAGCTAAATTTAATTTTGCGCGAAAGCTTCTTGTTGCGAGAGGGAAGCATGCATAAGAGGAAACAAAGAACAGGAGAGAGAAAGAGATCTTAATGCTAGAAGCACACATCTACATATGTGTAAATGTTTTGAGTCTGCCCGAGAGTAAATTGCTTTGTTATTCTTTTTGAGAGGGAGAAGGAGAGGGAGAATAATTCTTTTAGAATTATTTTCTAGAGGCTGTGAGAAAAATGGAAATTTTGCTAGTGTGAGTACACACATTAACCAGTATGAACACAAGCCTCACTAGAAAATCATACGTGAGAGCGGTTCGCCATATTAATTGTGTGAGTATGAATTGTGCGAGAGAGTCGCAATAGAAATGGCAAAGCTTGTGTCGTCATATGAATTTTGTTTTGAAGGCTGTGAGAGAATCGTAATTTTTATAGAAGTGTGCGCCTTCGTGTGTACACATATTGCTGCATGATTGGCTATACACAGAGAATAGTGAGAGAGGGTAGCTATGTGCGAGAGATTCGTCATAAATTGAAAGAATGAGTAGCGATATGCGAGAGAGCCGCCATAGAAATTGAAGTTTGGGTCCGCTTATATGAGATGCGCATTCTGTATACTGAATATTCTTTGATTTTATTCATTTATATTCAACATGTTTTTTTTTGTTTTTGTTTGTATTTTACATTAATTCTATTTGAATCTTGTTGATTTATCATTTTTTGTTTAACTTAAGTTTTAATTTAATGTTTTTCTTTTGTAAACATTATGTATGTTTGTTTTTATTTTTCTAATTAGACATAATTTTGTTTGAAGTTATTTTGTTTTGTTTGAAATTATGTCCTAATTCATGTAACGTATAGTATTTTTTTTAAAATTTTGTTTTTGTAATTGTTGAATAACTGAAGATAATACACCTTTTTTTTGTGTGTACGTTTAAATAATTGAGTGATTTTTACCTAAACGTTGTTTGTTAGAATTATTAGTTAGTAAACATTAATTAAAAATTAGTAATGATTTTAATTTTGTTAATAATTTTTGCGTTCAAGTTCAATATTTTGTTCTGTATTTAAAAAAAAAAAATATACTATATGCAAATCTTTATATTTGTTATGTCTTTAGTTACTTAGTGTTGTCATTTACAAGCAACATATTTTTTGTCGAACGTGTTAGATATGCGAAATTAGAAATGCTGACGTATCATAAATATTTCGTGCGAGCTGTGTTGTTGCACAGCTCGCAAATGCATATTTATTTTATGCATTTATGTTAGGGTGGACCATTGCCGTTAGAATGGATCCCCTTTTTTTTATACCCTACACCCGAAGGAATGAGGGTATATTCACTTTGTTCTTCCGTTTGTAACGCATTAAAGGAGGCGTGGCAGGTATAGCAAAGTATATATATTCTGGCTCAGAATCACCTCCTGATTCGATTTAGCCATGTTCGTCCGTCTGTCTGTCTGTCTGTCCGTCCGTCTGTATAAGTCACGATTACAGGAGAACGAATAGAGGTATCGTCATGAAATTAGGCACGAATATTCTTTGTTATGCTACGCTGTTTGGTATTGAAAATGGGAAAAATCGGACCAGTGCCACGCCTACTTTTTATAGAAAATATGCACTCATCCGTGCTTTTAGGTCAATTTCTCAGCTTGTAGACCGAATTTTCAGCTAAAATTTTATTTCCGAGTCCACCATCTTAGACTTAAATATATGCCAAAAAATGGGCGTGACACGCCCACTTATATACTATACCATAGAATAAGGTGTTTGGTAAGAAAAGCGGTGTTGTAGATGGGTTAATAGATCAAAATGTGCTCCCTGTAAATTAGAAAAAAGTAGGTGTCACCCGCCAACTTTTTATCACTTCAAAAGATGCGGGTGTAGGGTATATGAGCTTCGGCCAGGCCGAAGATAACGCTCTTACTTGTTTTTTATTAATTTGATATCTTATATGATATTTTCTGCTTCTTCTTCGGTAAATTAAAATCTAACTCTTTACGGACTGAGTTGAGTATTATGGAGTTATTCTTAACTGAACCAGTGAAGAGTAAGCATCAAGCAACATTTACTTATTTGGACATTGTCGGTAAGTTAAATCTTTAATTTGTGAATTTCTTGTTTTTGATTTCTTTTTTTTTTTTTCCTCTTCTTTCTTTTCTCTTTATAGTTTTTGGGGCCTATCACCGAGTATGTGTACGCTATTTGGGATGGAAATCCTGAACTGTGGGAGACGCTGGACTTGGTCCGTGACCTAGCCGTCAGGATGGACGAAGATCCCGCAGTGTGGAGACTGGTGCTGCTGCACCATTTACTAGAGGGCATTGGAGCGACTTTAAATCAACTGGGTAGATTTGATGCGCCTCTCGCCCAATGGTTTGGTAGATTGTTAGCGATTGTCAGTTATAATAACTGACACATTTTTTTTTTAATATAAATTAAATTCATTAAGAATTTGATTTTCGATAAAATAAGGGTTGGCTTTAATTATTGGTTCTCGAATAACGACTAAAAATTTCATTTAGTAAAAAGGCAAATTCAAAGATATAGACATAGGACTGTATGAGTTATGACAGGTACATGTATCGTACAGGTACATAGGAATATAGTACATGGAAACATATTATATGTTACATAAAGATTTCTTCACTTTACAAGCTCCTCTCGTTTATTCAAATTTATTCATTTTGTTTTGGTGACGATATAATCGAGCTTTCAGGTTATCTGTCTCTCTTACCTATAGTTGTTATTAATTGTATAATTTAAGAAGGTTGTTGTGAAAGGTTTTTGCTTAATTTTTAATCAGTATCACGGTGTTAACAGCGCTTCTGATTTCTGTTACCTCGTATGGTCCTAGCCATATCGGTGAAAATTTATTTTTTCTCGCTTGGTTTTTTTGTAAAACCTTAGTTCCTATTTTAAAAGATACTGGGTTTAATTTGTTATCGTATTGTTTCTTTGATATTTCTTTTGCCTTTACTTGATTTTGTCTAGCTAGTTCATGAGCTCTTTGTATCTGAAACTTTTGTAGTTTAGTTGAATCGTCTGCATTATAAAGTGGGCTGCATTTTCTTTTAAGATTTGTTGGCATTTCTGAGTCAAAACCATACAACGTTTTGAATGGACTCGGTCTGGTTGTAATATGTGGGGTATGGTTATGAACATGCGTTGCTGCCGATAACCATTGATCCCAATTTGTTTCGTCTTCTTTTGCAAAACTTCGTAAGTATTCTGTTAATGGTCTGTGACTACGTTCTAAGGAGCCATTTGCTTGTGGGTGATATGGTGTAATGTGTAATTTCTTAATTCCTAACATTTTACAAGTGTCTGAAAAAACTTTTGAAATAAAATTTGTTCCATTGTCTGTTACTAAGACTTTTGGAATACCATATCGAGTTATTACTTCGTCATAAAAAACTTTAGCTATCGTATTGGCTTCTGCGTCTGGAATTGCTACGCAAGCCATAAATTTTGAAAAATCATCTTGAAACGTTAGTATCAAAGAATATGTAATAATATATTGTAATAATATATTGTATATTCTTTGGTTGTATTCCCTAACAACAAAATTTGAGTACTTTCTGAGCTCTCCAGCCGATTCTTTCCATGACGCTTGGTCACGACTTTTTATATTTTACTCTGAGCCGGTAAGGCCGAATATAGGTTTCTGAGCTCCAATTAGAGCCGAATAAAAATAAAGATATGTTCCTTCCTTTAGATTCAAATGCGAATGTTTATTGAATTCTAAATTATCTTTTATAACACCTCGGTTTGATTTCTGTATTCCTAGTTCTTGTGCTAAGGGAACGCATGAGATTGGTCACAATTGCACGTGCAGATCATGTTTAAAATAATTTGTGGGAATTGCTATGTCAGCACTTTCCCACGGTAGTTTGGCTTTATTTATAATATCAAACTGAAGGTCTGCCTGAAAGTCTGCTCTTTCATTATTCTTTTAAGACTTGCCTGAAAGTATGCCATAAGTTATTGCTTGGCAAAACAGAAGGTTTGCCTAAAAGTGCAACATGGCTTATTAACCATTGTTTAGTATGATCAGCTTATGAGGCAACCTGTGACTCACAACACACTTGTATTTACCAATTTTTTCTTATACAACAGAAGAGTTATATAAAAGATACATATATTTTTTATTATTAATTTTAGTCAAATAAACTGCGACTGCATAAGTGTCAAGTTTCTATTTACTATTTAATTCTTTTTTATTTGCAAGGAAACAAAACTAGGGAGAAGTCATTAACAATTATTTAAAACAACGAGAAAATTGACCACAGTTTTTGACGTTTTGAATTAGAAACACCCCCTAGAATCGATACCCTTGCAAAAGACGCCGATGCAGGTTTCCTAGGAAATCTGCACTAAATTCCGACTAATTTTGGCCGATTTTGCGATTGTATCGAGAAAAATGCATGTGGTAGTAACGAGTGTCTCATCTCATAATCTCTGAGTTATACCAAAGAATATACAATATATAGAAGGCGCATCACTCAAAATTTTCAATTTTTCGCAACAGATGCGGTCGGTCGGTAGGCGGAGGGGTATTAGCAACATGTATTCTTTGAGTATAGGCACACACTCGACGAATATCATGACCCGAGCTCGGGACATGATGTTTCATGGCCCGAGCTCTTGCCACTCTTGCCAGCAAGTGAATTGCTTCCCCTCTCTCTTCTTTTCACTCTACAAACGCATTGCTTATTAACAATTTATATGGTGCTTCTATTGCAACATACACACAAAACACATGATAAGCAAAAAGAAGGCGATTTGAACGACTTATTTCTTCGTTCATGGCCCGAGTAGAATGCATTTCAAGTGAATTTCTTGCCCTTTCGTTTCGTCGCTTTTGACAACGAACAGTTGTTTGCTGCTTGTGTTGGGTAAATTTATACGCCTGCGTATGCTTTGGTCGTGTGTTGGTCATAGGCAAGGTTGTCGGCGGCTGCGGCCGCAACTAGAAACTTTTGGAACTTTCAATTTTGCAAATTGAAAAGATATTTGAAGATTTTTGTATGTTACGCGATTTGAGAAATTAGGATTAAAAAAAATTGTAAAATTTTATAAGGATTAACGAGATCATATTTTACGAAAATATTTGTTACAAGCAGTAAATACTCGTATTTATTAATTTTTGGAATTTAATTTTACAAAGAAATTTTTTAATTCTTTTTAATAAATACTACAAATATTTTAATATTTTAAAAATATTTTAATATAAAATTATATTAAAATTTTAATATTTTTAAAATATTTGTAGTATGTATGTATTTATTAAAAAGAATTAAAAAATTATTTTGAAAAATTAAATTCCAAAAATTAATAAATACAAATATTTATTGCTCATAATCTTTTAAATATTTTCCACTAATTTAAAAAAAAAAATGAATAACTAGGATTAAATTCGGTTACGTTTAACAAAAAATTATATTAATTCATTGTACCGGATAAAATGCACTGAACATACCGACATTTTGTCCTAATATTTCAATAAGAAAAAACCCAGTTGCGCTACGTTCTTCTTATTGCTAAAATGGCATTCTTCTCTGTTGTTTTCATTTATTTTCGACGTCGTCAACTCAGCGTCGTCAACTCTGAGAACTCAAGAATAGCCACGCAAAGCTTATTCTACATGCGATGACACACAGACGCTAAATGATACAAACACATGCATTCCAAATTATTGTACACATCGTTACCCAAAAAAAGAACACCTGGCATGGAGACGAGAATAACAAGAAAAATGTAAAAAATTGAAAATGCCTTAAATTGAAAAAATAAATATTACAAAGACATTTTTAAAAACATTCCCGCATCCAGGTTCGAACTCAGGCCTTTCTACTCGTCAGTAACCTACTCTATCCACTAGGCTACCAAGCCTTATAAACGATTGCTGGTTTTTCAGTTAGAAGTTCACTGCGGCCATCGTTTGCCGAAAAACGAGAAAATACGATAGCAATGGAAAGTTAACATGACCACAAGAAATTGAGTAAAAATTGAGCGAAAAAGACAATGTGTAGAAACAATGTTTATAAACTTGGGTCGTACCGGTACGACCCACAGAACAAAATTTTTCGTTCGAAAATTTGTATGAGATGCGCCTTCTATACAATACATATTCTTTGGTTATACCCAGCCACGCATTGCTGCGGCTCAGTAATACCAGAGTACACAGGTTGAACACCGTTTTATCATTATTATAAAAGATTATAAAAGAAATATACAAAATATTTAACAAGATTTTGAATTTGAATGTCGCATTTTTATTAAAAGGTCATAGTTAATCTACACTATTTTTTGTTGGAACGAGAAACCCAATCGTATCGTTCCTCATATAACAAAAAAAAGACGATAGTGAACTACATAAGAAACGATTAGATATATAATATAATATTATATATATATAGTGTATATAGTGTTCACTGGATTATTGAGGATAACGTTGAGTGGACGTTCGTTGGGTTTATTCGGCTGATCTAAGTTCGCCCCATTTTTCAAAACCAACAATATTATCTGCAAAAAGAGGCATAGTATGAATATATATATATATATTATTATATATGTATATTATTATATAATATTATAAATATTATGATTTTTACTCTTGTTCTCTCTTTACTTTATATCTTGTGGTCCTGAAGAGCACCGATTGTGCACCTTCCAGTTGCCCTGAAAAGGGCCGAATCTCCTGAAATTTTTAATATTGTCAAGTTAGTAAATTTTAAATAAATTTTATGAATATCTTACTCAGCAGTCAAGAATTTCTCTTTACACGGTTGTATGCTGGTTTTAAGACTTCTTCGTCCACACTGGACCTCCACACATATGTGTCATGGTTAGCTCCCTCTGCCCTGGCATCAACGTACCTGATGACCATATTATAATCGCATGTCCAAAACGAAAGAAAGTATTTCTAAATGATATACATATATAAAACCACATGTCACATTACAATCATGGTATTTATGCTGTAGTAGCCCTTCCGATTGTAATATGAATACCTTAAATGTGTGGCTGGTGATTTTATTTTTATATGGG
The DNA here is from genome assembly GCA_949752815.1 of Conops quadrifasciatus. Lineage (NCBI taxonomy): Eukaryota > Metazoa > Arthropoda > Insecta > Diptera > Conopidae > Conops > Conops quadrifasciatus. The sequence continues at coordinate 2,086,654 of OX457082.1, read as the reverse complement.
TGCCGTCCACGTAACGGATAATACCAGGAAGTTCATATTTCGAATAAAATTTTGCTTTTCTCCAAGCTTCTTCCTTCTCCGACATCTCGAAACGTATTCATTTGTGACAAAAATGCTGCTCTAAGATATTCAAACATTCTTAGATGATTTCTGATACTTTTGCCTGTGACATTGCAGCCATATACTCGTTCCCTACCGCCTTCTGGTAGCTACCGGTTGCAATAAAACGTAGAAATGATACTAGTTTGAGCATCGGAGGAACTGATGTGGACTTCGAAACTGGCTTCATCCACGGAGCCACCTGTTCTAATATGTACCTGCATAAAACAATGCTTGTTCATGCGGAAATTAGACAAAAACCTAAAATGATTATTGTTCGAAAAGTTAATAATGTTAGTGGCACATTCTTTGCTTGTAATAATATAATAATAATAATAATATTAGTTGCAATTAATTCGTAATTCTAACTTTTATTTACTAAAATGGTTAGTTTGTTCAAAAGTTAATATTGGATTGGATTTTGAATTTTCACTAATATTCAAAAGTTAAAATTGTTCAAAAAGTTAATATTGGTGTTAAAGCACATTCCTTGCTTTTAACCGTTATATATTTAATTTATATTTAATCATATACATATGTGTATATTAATGCATATACTCGTATATGTGAAAAGTGGAAAAAGCACAGCGGGCTCGATACACGGTCAAAAAATTGGGTTCATTTTTTCAACTCTCAAAGTTTGCATATTTATCCTAACGAAACCGGGTTTGATTTTTTAATTTTAAAGTTTATATTAAGTATATAAAGATTTATATATAATTATTACACGAAACAGTTTAAATTCCATAGCATTAGGTTGAACCTAGTAAACATTTATGTTGAAATTATGAACCATTAGGTTTAACAACATAATATGCACATCCACAAAGTAATCCGAATGGTAAGAAAATTAATAAATGTAGTTAAGGTTTTCAACTGTTAGAGTTGAAAGTATTAACAATTAAGTTGAATATAACAATATTTCTAACAAAACGTGTGTGATTTTTATATTATTGCGTTAGGAATTTTATCCCTCAAGGTTGAAAAATTCTCATATTAATATAAATATTCATATTAAATTTGGACAAATATTTAAACATTTTAAAGTTAAATATTTCTTATTTTTATACTTCAACGCATGGATGCACGTTTACTAATACATATTCCTTGCAAGCTGAAAAGGAAAAAATTAAGTGAACACTTATATGTATGATTTTAGTAATTTTTAATTCATTTTCCTTCAATTTCTTACAAAAATATGTTTTACAAATCAAATTATTGTTTTCGAGATAACATATTCCAAATTATTTATTTTTAAAGAGTTAAGCGGCTTTTTAGGATATATCTTATTTAAGTTAATTAAGATACTTTTGTCTGTATTTTCAATTTCAAAAGCACAGTATCTCTCATCAAAAGATTTTGTATAACATTGAGTACAAATGAACATAATCTCGGAATTTCCTCGACTTAGAATAACTTCAATTTTGCAAAATAACGCATAAGTATTTGATTTTTTATTATTAAGGACCAAAAAGAAACCTTTTCTATTTAAATATCCAAAATCAATATAATTTACATAGATTAAATTCGGGCCTAGTTCATTAAGACGAAATTGTGAATACCAATCATATTCAGATATATCCATTGTTTTTTGTTTGCCTAATTTTAAAATTGGTTTAAAAGTCATATTTTTCACCAAATGACACTGCCGTTGTTGGTGTCTTACTGCCAACGTTTTCGGTAAATTAGAAAAGTTATTAAGATAACGTCCAATTTTAGTAAAATTTCTATGATAACTTTCATATCGCATGGACCACATAAGAACAAGTGGCCCAAGATTGTTTACTACTTTACTGTAGTGGATCATAAAATGATGCTTGGGCAACAAACGGTGTCCCAAATCAATAATTAAATCTAAATGGGTTTTAATTAAATCATTTAATGAATTAAGAACAATTTTTGACACATGCGTGGAAAATATTATTCTCATTATTTTCAAAAGACTTGTGATCAACGTCCAAATACGCTCATCAGAAATTTGTTCTTTATATGCATTAAAAATAAATGGAACATATACAATCAAGCACCAATTTTGGGACGCATATAATCCAATAGATGTTTTGGATTTTTTTTTTAAGCTTATCAAAGTTGGTTTATCTTTTTTGTCCAAAATTGCATAATTGTATGAAAAAATTAAATTGGTTATTTTACTTATAGTTAGTATTTTGTTTTCTGTTAAATACGAAAAAAAAAGTTTTAATGCAAAGGGCACAGCTCCTTCCAAAACATCATGCATGATGTCCACAGTTCCATTTTTAATCATATTAAAGTAATTCAAATTATTAAGAATATTTTTAAATCGCAAATCTGTTTTCTCTGAGTTCTCATTTTGAACCGTAAATGCACAAAGTTTATTTGATTTTTCTGTGGTTGTGATTTTGATTTCACTATGATCTAATTCACAAAATCGACAATAATTTCCTGCAGAAAATGATTTCGAAAAGCCAAATATTGTGTTACCACCTAAGTTGTCATGTGAAATAGCTATTAATGTGCCTTTTAAAACATTGTCGTTAACTAAAATTCCATAATTTTCGAGAGAAAATATATCGTCAGATATTGGCTTCAAAATTATATTTATTGAATTTGAGTCTTTAATATCTTCAGCAAAAAAGAGCGCAGCTAAATTGATATGTTCTAATTTGGAAAAACCAAATTAAGGTAAGTTTAATATTGAGAAATAAATCCCACCCATTTTATGTATCGAAGTTTTTATTGCATTGGGATTGTTTTGAAAAAAGCTTTCTTGTTGACAATTAGACCCGCAACAAAAGCCAGAAATATAGCTAGGGTTACATTCGTGATTGCTTTTAAAATATTCACTCTTAAAACTTTCATTTTCAAACAAAGTTTTAATAGTATCTAATATAGAAACATATTGAAAAGTGCAATGTTTTTGGATTTTATCAAATAAATTAGTTTCAGTATTAAACTTCTTATCCCATCTGAGCATAATATTTAACTCAGTTGGAGCAATAAACTGATTACAATTTTTAAAATATTCATTCCGTTTGTGTGTGGAAGAATGTGCATCTAAGCATCTTTGTAAATCGAACTGGAAATTACAAGTGTCTGTTTGTGGTGTTGCACTAAGTTTAAAAATTAATTTGTCTGTATATTGCTTAAAAAGACAATAAAATTTATCAATATTAGAATTCGCCATGTGAGTTGATGATAATAATTGAAATATATTCTTAATAATTAATTCTAAACCCTCTACATTGCAACGGGAAGTAACGTTCTCAGTTGTTTCATTTGCAAAACAATTAGTAAATTGTTTATGCAATACTTCTGTTGCTTTGTCACTAAAAAAATTTTTATTAACCAAAGTGTTATTATTGACTGGATTATATATAATAGTTGTTTTGTACTTGTATTTGCAAAAAACTATGTGTTTTTTTAGACCGGAACATGTTACAAAGCTGTGGGGACAATTTAAGGAAACAATGCAATTCAGATGTAGCCTTTTTGTGCTTTTGAGATCATGTACATGTTTCAGATGATTTATCATGAAATTAATATCTTTGATAGATTTTTTACAAACGAAACATATGAATTCATTTTTCATTTTGTCATAAAATTTATTTCAAGTTTTCTTTATTAAAGAAGCTTTGTAGAGTGTTCCAAATTTTAAATATTCTAGGCGAGGCCTTTGAATTTTCAAATTCATAAATCAATTTTTCGAAAAAAGTTAAAAATGACTTTAAGTCAATTGTAAAATTTATATTAAATATATAAAAAGTTTTAAAATATATATCAAAAACTTTTTCGAAACTATAATGACTTGGTATTGGTAATAATTTATGATCTACAGAAATAAAATGCTGCGCTATTTGTTGTTTGGATGAGCCGATTACCACAATTGTTGGCTCTGGAATTTCCAAGCAAATGTTGGATGGATGCGTATTGGAATCGAAAAACGAAATAAATTTTGAAACGCTTTGTTCGAAGTTTCCTCGTTTCTTTTCCTTTGTCCCTGGGGGGGAAGGTAATAATCTCAAAAGTGCAAGGAATTTCTTTGTTTCGTAATTCCACTCTGTAAAAACAATAATACAATAAATACAGCAAAAAATTTTTGAATAACGAGTATAATATACATATTTATTATACTCGTATATGTATATAATAAATATGTATATTATAATGAATATTAGAATATTGCTATTAATTTGTAAATACCTGTCATCGAGTCGATCTCCAGACCCTTAGACTCCAGTGTAGGCAAAATGTGTTGCTCTATAGCTAACCATGCCGTACAGAAATTTGTTGTAATTTCTGGTAATTGTAATTTAAAATCAATTAAAACCTATTAAATTAATACATATGCATATGTTAATTAATGAATACGAATAAAAAATTTGGCTAGTTCATATTTTCGAAATGTTCATCTTTTTGAGTAGTAAAATGTTAGTTCAAGATTTTCATATATTGCACATATGTACAAACAATACACATATATACATATGTATGTATATACATATATACATATATAGTATGAAGAAAAAACAATTCAGGGAAACAAAATTTCAATTAATTAAAGAAATATAAATATGTATGTATACATATACATAGTTCACATATGTAATACATATACACGAAATTTAGTCAGTTTTTTTTTTAAAATTATGAATTTTTGTTTGCTGCCCAGCAGAAAGTTGCTTGTATATGGCCTTCTCTCTTAAATTCCGCAGACTTAAAATTGCAGAGAACTCTGCTTCACTTTGCTCTGCAAATTTTAAAATTGCAGAGAACTCCGCTTCACTTTGCTCTGCAAATTTTAGGCATGTATTGACAGCTGAAATCGCTTCTGCTGGTTTCACTACATCGGCATCCGCTTTTACGGTTGCACTTCTCTCTGGAGATGAAGTCCAGGTCTGGAGTCTCTCATCCTCTATACAATACACAATACACACTATGGTAAAAAGTAGCGGTTAAGTACCGGTTAGCGGTTAAGTAGCGGTTTTCAAATTGAATGTTTATGTACATTCAGAATATAGCGTTCATGTTTTTGAGTACCAAACATTCTGCCCGTTCATCTTTTAGAGTACTGCAAGGTTAAAAATATTCCGTTCATCATTCTGGGTAGTTCAACTTATAGAACCGTTCATCTTTTGGAGATTCTACTGTATAAATATATTTTGGTAATATATTATACTGACCAACTCGGGATCTAAATAGTAGAAAAGAAAGTCCGCTTGAATATTGAAATTTGTTTTAAATACTGCTTTCTAGCCTCTACGGTGTCACGAAGTGCGTTTATTAAAGTTTCTTTATTGGCAGGAATATCGACGGTTCTGTTTCTTCTGATGCCACTGTTTTTTGTAAGAGAACGTATTTTTTTTTTTTTCTTCTTGGAAGAATACTTGCACATATTTTCCAAATAGATCCATTGCTATCAATCACTTAAATAAAAATTACTTAATAAAAATCACTGCACCAAATTCATAAATTTCTTCTCCGAGAAACAATGAACCGCTCGAAATGAATGCGCTACTACACTGAATTGTCTATGAATTTCTATACACTTCTGTTACAACTGCGCAATTCGTTCTTTCGTTTCTGCTTTCGAATTCTTGGAATTTTTGGTAAAAATTAAACTTTTTGGTTTAAATTGTTATATTTAAGTTATGAAATATTTAATGGAAAAAGCCGTTGCATTTTCATTGCAAAATTGTACACATTTAAGATTATAATATAAACATAAAGGTTAATAATATGCTGGTAAATGAATTCTTACCTAATTGGTTGAATTATTAAACCTTTAGATATAAAAAAAATAGCTTGAAAGTTAAAAAAATTATTTTTTAAGTTTAAAGTTTAAATACATACATTTTTCAACTATATTAATCGAAAAAGATTCTACTAAATTGTTTAAAATCAGTGTTTAAACCCAAAAAAAGTGATAGAGGTTTAAAAAATGAACCTAAATTTTTGACCGTGTAGCCAGCCCTTCTCATTTGTAAATGAAAGAGACGCGCATCTTTTTCTTACCCGTAGGTGCTGCCAATAGAGCCAAAGATGTAAGTTTGGAAATAAAAAGGCATGTCTGAAATAATTGAGAGCATATTTTCGAATTTGATTCGAAAAGTTATCAGCCAAAACACAACCTCGCAGTGACTGCAGCAGCAACTCTCTCTCAACAGCAAGTCTCAACAGCAAGTCATCTGTTTGTTTACACTCCTGCATTCTATTCTTTCGTTTTTGAAGACACTTTTTCTTTATACATTTATTCCTACTTGGAACACCTAAAAGCGTCAATAAATCTTGCCAAACTGTACACTTAAGAACAACATTTTTATAATGTTCAGAAATCAGGTCATAAAAACAAGTCAAGTCATAACAAATCAAGTCAAAAGAGAAGGAGTTTCCTTCTGACGCACTTCTTCAATTAAATTTTCTTCAAAATTCATATTGAATTTGAATTGTAACAATTTTTTTAGTTTATTTAAATTTATTTTTTTAAGTCAAAATCATATGGTTTTCCTTCACTTTTTCTATACAAATTTTTCGGGATTTTAGTTAAAAGGTGTGCAAGATTTTTTCTCGCTCTTTGAACAAAATCACTGCTGCAGGAATAGAATCTATGTTCTCTGCAGTGGCTGGCGCAGTGGCTGTCTCCATAAGCTTGTGTATAAAATTCTGCTCGCTGCTGCTGTCGCTGCGAGGTTGTATTTTGGCTGTATAGCTCAGTTTTCCCATTAAAAAAAAAAACTAAAAAGAGTTTGGAAACAAATGCAGTCCGTAGCCTAGAGGATGTGTGCTTGGTTTTGAATACAAAAAGTAGAAGTTCAAATCCCGACGACGCCCTGAAAAAAATTATAGGTAAAATTTCGAACTGCGAACTAAATTAAAAGTCATAGAAATTAAATTTAAATTATAATGGGGAGCAGTAATGATGATCAAATCAACATTAATAATATAAACAAATAAATTAAATAAAAAAAATTGTTTTTACCAAACCGGGAATTGAACCTGCGATTTTTAAGCCCGCAAGTCAGCACTCTATGCTCCTGCCTATGACCTATATATATTTTGTGTATGAAATTTTAGTTACATATACTTTCAGTTTGATAGCTATTATGTGATGTACTTTTATTTTAAAAAAAAACCAGTATTAATACGATAGTTCAAAAACTATAATTTTAATGTTCCTAAGCACATTGACAAAAAACAATAGTAAATACTATTAAAAAACTATTGATTTAATAGTATTTTTTTTCTTAGTGTATGTACGAGTATATAGTATAACTGTATAAAAATATAAATTCAAAGAAAAAAAATTATATTATATTTCATACATACATATATAAAAGTTATAAAAGAAAGGCACGTTTTCGTAACGAAAATACAAATTCATATAATATTCAGTTTCGGCACCCGGCTGAATCATGAAATGCTCGCGATTTCGCATCGCTTGCGAAATAATTGTTGAATTGTTTTACAAACAGGGTTGTAGAAAATTACACCATTATTTTAAAAACTCATGTAATAGATTTGGATCCGAATATCATTTTGTATATTTCTTAATTTTCAATTCCCAATAAAAACAGCCCATTCCGCGATTCCCCACCGATACGAAAATTCCCCACAAATCAGGGAATTCCCCAAAATTTGGTGTCGCATCAATGGCTCACACCAAATTATCAAAAATGTTAGAAAGCAATTAACTCCAATTGCCAAGTGCTGAAGAGCTGGCAGCAAGTGGGAAAAAATTACTTCTCGTTTTCGTAGCCGATGATGCCTTTCTTTAAAAGAATTTATAATGGTCACATTTTTTTTCAATTTTCGACATCAGAGAGCTCTAAATGAGAATATTCCTGCTAAATTTCATGCTGATGCTTTCACTCGTTTTCCTGTAGTCGTGGTTTTTGTCGCCAGTGGGCAGACCACGCCCATCGACATAACGTCGACATAATAATTTTAATCATATCTTCAATTTTTTTATTTTTTAATAATCTCTTTAATCCTAAAACAGATTATGCGAATTTGAATGAAATAAAATTTTGTTTGGGAATGCAAATGCCAGATCCTAAAAAATATATCTTAATTTTGTTCAGAAAGATTTTATTATTAATTTAATAAAAAACTGATAAAATTCAGTTCAATAGCTTAACTCATACAAACTAGTATAAGGATGCTTTTTACTTGAAAGAATTGATATTTTTCAGGTTTGTATTTTTAACTTCCAATTCTGAACTTCTACTGCACTCACGTTGCTATAGTAACCTCTTTCGCCCGAATAGCCACAAAAATTTACAACAGTTTGTTTTTCTTTTAAGTAAAATCAACAGCAATGAAAAAGGTGTTTTTCAATCCGGTAATTTGCTGCATGGCTGTTGCTGTCGAAACGTTGATTGGGGTTCGACCATTAGTTATGGCTGACCGTAGAATGGTAACGAAGAATGGTATTGTATTGTAACTAACTTTTACAATAAAAATTTATAGAGAATTAACATTTTTTGGGGTGTAAATATAGCCTGAACACAGTCATTTCGTCGACGATAAGCGATGATAGTTGTCATACGCTATTGGCCAAACACAAACATATTTTCATAGCGAAAGCGATGAGAGCTGTCAAAGTTCTCGCGCGGTTTTCATCCTGTTGAGATTTCACAGAAAATTTGGTGCAGTTCTTTTTCATTAATATTGTAACGTATTTTCTAATTGATTATTAATAAATAATAATAAAGAATTTTTATATATATTTCATTATATATTTATACCCTGCACCCGAAGGGATCCTATGCTGTTTGGTATTGAAAATGGGAAAAATCGGACCAGTGCCACGCCTTCTTTTTATAGAAAATATGCACTCATTCGTGCTTTTAGCTAAGTTTCTTGGCTTGTAGACCGAATTTTCAGCTCAAATTTTATTTCCGAGTCCGCCATCTTAGACTAGAATATATTCTCAATAATGGGCGTGACACGCCCACTTATATATTATACCATAAAATTAGGTGTTTGGTAGGAAAAGCGGTGTTGTAGGTGAGTTAATAATTAAAAATTTGCTCCCTGTAAATTAAAAAAAAAGTAGGTGTCACCCGCCCACTTTTAATCACTTCAACCAAAGCGGGTGTAGGGTATATGAGCTTCGGCCAGGCCGAAGATAACGCTCTTACTTGTTCAATTTGTTTTTGTTTCTGTTTTTTAACCCAGAAAAGGTTATTATCCTTGGACTGATTAAACGGCTGATAATTTTCTAATTCTGTAAAGTCAAAAGTCAATGTCAATTTTTGTAAACAAACAAAAAAAAGAAGAACAAGACGAACTACGTGAAGATGGAAGTAGAAATAGAGCGACCACCGACGATGGTTTCGTCGACGAAAGCAACGAAATTTTATTTTTTTCTCGTTTCCCATAAGAGCCAATGTAATTTTGACACTAGCGACGTCATTTGTAGTCAACGAAATTTGACTGTGTTCAGGCTATTAATCATTTCGTTGACGATGAGCGAGAATAGTTGTCATACGCTATCGGCCGAACACAAACATCTTTTTATAGCGAAAGCGATGAGTAATAGAGTTTTCAAAGTTCTCGTCAATTTTTGTAAACAAACAAAAAAGAAAAAAAAAGAAGAAAAAGAAGAGCAAGACGAACTATGTGGCTATGAAAATAGAAATAGAGCGACCACCGTCGATGCTTTCGTCGACGATGGAGGGGAAATTTTATTTTTTTCTCGTTTTCCATTAGAGCCAATGTAAATTTTGACACTAGCAACGTCATTTGTAGTCAACGAAATTTAACTGTGTTTAGGCTATAATTTTTTGTCCGTTGGTTTATACAAATGTCCTATACACTGCAGTTAAAAAAGAAACTAGTAAAAAAAAAATAGTTCTAGAACCAGAGAAAACGCACTAGGGCAGAGGTATGGTCTGAATGTTGCCAGCATAGATATGCCGGTAACCGGAACCAAGGCGGTGATTTGACGAAATGCAATAATCGCTGCCATTTGCTTGTCAGCTGCATGAAATCACAGCTGCGATGGTCGCTAACAAACATTTTTGTTCCGGCACCAGCTCTATTAGTTTTTCCTTTATATTCTTCCTATTGTTAATATTTACACATGGCAATTCTTCTCTACCTGACATTTCGTTTCGTTAGCTAGAAAATGTGAACAGACCACGTGTAAGAAGATCAAGACCAGAGACGAAAGCCGCCAATATCGAAACAGACCGTAGCTGGTAGCGTTTTGTACCGCTAGCGACTTCTACAGCTGGGAAATTATTTTTCTTCTTGTTTCCCAATAGAGCATGAAATTTTTGACATTTTTTAGCGGTAGAATCCCTACGCACTAGGAGCTGACAGGCCTGGAAAGGTGGCCAAAAGTCCGATTTGAAAAAATCACCAAAAAAACCTAATATCTCAGGAGTAAATATTGCCTCAGGCATTTTGAGGTATAATATGAAAATATTTTTTAATTTAATAAAATGCAAACCTTTAAAAGCGAAAAGTGTGACTTAGACCATTTTTATAATTATGGGCACATATCTGAAAATTGGAAAATTTGGGCAAGTTAGGATTGTAGTATTTTTCATATACTTTAGATTGGCGTATGTCCCTGTCTATACGAGTGGAAGAATGAACGATTGTGCAAAAGAGAACGAGAGAAAATGAATTGGTGGGATAGAGATAGCAAAAATGCGCCGAAAATCCAACTCAAAAATAAAAATCGTTGGAAGCATGCCTGTTTATAACACTTAATTGTCAAAACCGAAACAACCCGGCATACGAACAGATTCATCGTGTAGCCATAACGTTCATGGGAATGACGTTCATTCTTCCACTCGTGTAGACCCCTGTCTATTATAATATTTATTATAGTCCCTACTATAATAAATACTTTTTTGAAGTGGAGTTTACTGGAGTTATGAAACGGTACCAACCACCATTACTAAAAATTACGCAATTCACGAGTAAAGCACCT